>BQNB010089385.1:0-27417 GCA_026074375.1 Tanacetum coccineum
TGTCGAGTTCTTCTTCGGGTACAACCAAACCCGTTATGTGTTATGGCCCAACATAACAAACCTTGTGTTTTATGGCCTAAACACATAAACCGCGTCGCTTACATTATATTCCAACACTAAGCTATATGTCGAGCCCTAATCTTAGCTAGAACCAATCTATCACTACACTAATGTATTTTAAGGCCCAAAATACTAATCAACCCACAATCAACCCTTTCGAATATACACACCATTCGGATCTACACACTACTAAAGATTGGAAGACATGGACTCGATCTATATGTAACATATGTTACAAATGAACTAACTAGACTACATAACTTTGTATCTTGACGATGACGAAAGTCATTCTCTTGCACTTGAGGGAATAAGGAAATGATAGAAGATTGGATCACATTTAAACAAGATTAAACAAGTTAAATGATCAAAGGTTTAGAGAGATTTAGAGAGATCTAAAGAGAAAGAACTGAAAAAAATTCATGTAAAAATAGTTGGAGGTGACCCACTATTTATAGGAGCTGTAAAGTTGTCTGTCAGGAAACGGCGGTCCCAGATTTATTAGGGGGCCGCCGAATATTTAAGGGGGCCGTCGGCCTATTTAAGGGACCGCCCAGACATACGCTCCTGTTTTTTTATCTTTTTGTGGTGAAGGTAAAATCTGGTGAAAACTAACTTGTTTTAGGGGGGAAATGGCCATATTTGAAATTTGAAATAATCACCACATAGAACATTTCTTTATAATTCAAAAATAATTTGTCTAAATAATTTTTGAGAAATTGTTTTGTTATATTTACAAAAATATAAAGTTTATGACAAAAACTTATTTCTTTGATCATCCTACAAGTTTAATGTTGTTTGTACATACTTTATGTGATTTACGTCGGGTGCAAACAAATGTCAGTGTTGATGCATACTTGAGACGTCGAGAGATGTAGATGCATGTATGCATTGATGATTTGTGAGACGTTAGGTATTACAAGTCACATGTTTGTCATCACCAAAACATAAAAAGATCGTATAGATTAAATAGGTTAAATATTCTGCATAACAATTTAACCCTTTTTTGATGATGACAAACTATGTAAACTATAACACATAGTAAAGTTTAAAAGTTACTTGTTTAAACTCCCTTCTCCCCCTTTTGTCGAAGCAAAAAGGTATTATGTGGATATGAGAAGAAGATACGATAAGAACGTATGTGCTCCGGGTATATACGTTGGAGGAATGAGAAGAAGATAGGTGCTCTGAGTATATAGGTTTGAGGAGAAGATATGAAAAATAAAGGTAAAGGTGATTGTGTGTTTCTTGGATAGTTTAGAAAAGGTCATGAGAGGTGAGAAGTAGGCAAGACAAGAGGGTAGGTACTTCGAGTGTATAGGTTGAAGGAATGAGGAAAAGGACCTTAAGGTTGAGGGTGATTTTGAATTGGAGGAGGTAAAGTATTTGGAGTACGAATGAACCCTTCATTGTATTTAACAATCACCGATCATATCTTCCTATAAAGGTGAGCTTGCATCTTTACCCACATATATCCTAGCTCCCCCTTGCTCATTGCGTCCCCATGATAATTATATTCCTTGTATATTTTGACTATAACGGATCCATAAATAAATTACCATCGATGCTTGAGAAGTTCGATGCAATTTAAATGAGTAGAACGCTTGTAAGTGCTCCCCCTTGGTGTATGCTCCACCTTGTTTGGGGAACCAAGGAATCAAGATATAGGTGTGTGCTACAAAAAAAATTTAGTAGACAAGTGCGCATATAGATATAGCAAGATATTAGCGGGGAACTAGACATGAGTTTTAGGTGTTAGTATTCTAGAGTATGACACTTTAAAAGAAACGTTAAAGCTAGACAAAGCAAACTTATTTTAAAAACAACAATCTAAATGATATAATTAAAAGACTCAAGACGTATGTTTACGGAGAAAGATTAGACCGAATTTTAATAAACAAGAAAGGGATTCGTTTATTGATTGATACAAAAATATTATGAGAATGACCTTTTAAAAGTAGACGAATGACACTTAATATCTTGGCAAAATATGTCAAAAAAATATATACTTTAAAAGAATAAAAAGAAAAATATGACGAGGATAGAGAAGATGTGCTCTTGGATGAAAATGATTCCATAGAGCCAAAAAGTGAGAAGGGATGAGCGATACTAAAGAAGGAACGTGTTGACGAGAGGTTGATAGAAAAGATTGATATATCATTTGCACTAACAATTGATGTGCATATGATACTATTGAGACAAAGTGGATGATTGGGAATTCAAAGGTTTGTTTAGTGTTTTGTTGGTTGACAATGTTAAGGAACAAAGGTTGGATGTGAAATGAGGTAGTTCTTTCATGGTGAAAGAATAATGAGAGACTCAACAATGTGGTGACTCAATAACACTTGAAGATTGAATATCTTCTTTATGTTCTTCACTTTTAGAAAGTGAATGTTTTGCGAGAGTGAACATTTGCATTTCGCCATTATTAAATATTCGATGAAATAATAAGTTGTCACGGATAATAGGGGGAAATCTTAATAAATACAAGACTATTAGAATAGAGAATAAACGTTTAGAAGTGAGAAGAAACATTAGAGATGAGGAGACTTATTAGAAGTGAAAAGGAACGTTTAGAAGTAAGAAGAAACTTTAAAAGTAGAAAGACTATTAGAAGTGAAACGACTACTAGAAGAGAGAAGAAACATTTAGGAGTGAAAAGAATCGTCTATGAATTGAGATAAGACTATATGCGAGATTTAGGACCAAGGTCTTGTATGTGAGGGGATTTCTTTTTGAAGTGATGGCTAGTAAGCTCTATCGCATTAAGGAACTGTGTTTGATAATGAGACGCATTTCATTATGAAATTAAAAAAATGAATGGTATTACAAGCTGCTGCCGGCGGTCCCTGATATATCCGGGGGCCGCCAGAATAGATCTGGGGGCCGTCGGACCGCCAACAAGAGGGATGTTTGGGGAAATTGACGAATTTTTTTTCTAAAAGAGTGACATTTTAATTTGCATTTCGCTAATTAAAAATACTTAAGTACTTAGGATGAAGTTAGTTAAGTTGTCACGACCGTAATGGAAACCACTAGAATCAAGACTAGAATAAAAGAAGAGACCGATTTACGGACTTGTGTTTCCATCCATTCCTAAACTAAGATGCAGATATTTACCGATTTTACGCCTTGAGGGGTAGAGGAAAGAAAGTCGGCGATGTTATCTTCAGTCGTAACCTTTTCGATGGAGATGTTTCCTTTTGGACATTTGTCCCAAGGAAATGGTGATGTATCTTCAGTGTGTTTCGTCCGTAGAAGAAATAAATGAATAAAGAAGAATCATACGATGAGGTATACGGTTGTCTTAAAGGTGATAGCAAAAATAATGGAGAAAAGAGATTAGCCATCTCTATGGTTTGAAGCGACGTGGTTGAATTGAGAAGGGTAAGAGGTTGACTGAAAGACAGAGTGTTTTCGTCATGAAGAGAGATAATTTTTCGTCTCACAGAAAAAAAATGTATTCATGGAGAGAAGGGAATGTTCTCGTGAAGAGACAAGAATGTTCGTCAAGAGAAAAAAATGTTTTCGTCTAGAGAAAGAATGTTTTTGTTGCAGAGAAAGAATGTTTGTCGAGAGAAAGATGTTACGTCGAAGAGAAGAATGTTTTCGTCAAAGAGAAAGATGTTTTCGTCAAAGGAGAAAGAATGTTCTGTAGAAGAGAAAGAATGTTCAGTCGAAGAGAAAGAAAGTTTTCGTCGACAGAAAGAATGAATAGACGAAGGAGAAAGAAGTTTTAGTCGAAGAGAAAGAATGCTTTTCGTCATAGAAAAGGACGAGCATTTTAACTTATGTTGCTAAAAGGTTTGAATAGAGATTTTCGGATATGACCTTTAACGTTTGCGATCGCAAGTTAAAGGTACTTGAATATTTCGGATGAAATATTTAAGTTGTAAAACCTACTTGGAGGAGCGTTAAATTTGTATCTAACCTTTTCTTGACGAAAGAGTGGATGATTTAGAAAAAGCGAGATGAAGATCAAAGGAGTGTGTGAGTGAAGACTCTAAAATATTTAAGACCATTTTGCGACTCTTTGACGTTTTAGATTTGTGACACGGACGCGAAGGAAAATATTATAGTGTGAGAATATATATACATAGATGCATAAGATAGATAGATATAAGCATGAAAGTTTATCTAAGCATGCATCAACACAATAATCAACAAGATTTAATGTGTAAGACTATATGACATTTAAATATTAATTGTCATACATTAGACTAACATAGTGTAGGTGCACAATTAACACGTAAGTCATGTAAAATGACGCTGATATGTGTGAAAACACATATCCGTTTTATATCAAAAATAGCCCTAAAAAGACAAAATTATGCTTTAAATGCTTGAATATTGCTTGTTTTGTCTCTGTGATTGTGTAGGTGCGGATATTGCAAAAATCACAAGAAAACGGTTAAAACCGGGCAAACACGAACACGGGAACGGAAGAGCACGCAAAAAGCCGGGAGAAAGCTATCAAAAGTCAAAATTGGTCCACTAAGTCAACTTGGTCCCTAAGTCAAACCACCAAAAAGACAAAAATTAAATATTCCCAACTCAGTCCCCTCATAAAGTCAAATTCCAAAATGTCCTCTTAACTTTTAAACGGGTGTTAACCCTTATCATCTTTGGCGTTATCTATAACAACCACGGCCCATTTCCCTTTTATTAAAGCCCAAGTCAACAGCCCCCGGTCAACACAATCATTACACGCAACCCTGTTATAAGTTTATTTTACGGCGGAAACGTCGTTTTACTGTTATCTTCTCACGTTTAACCACAAAGGTAAAATAAGGGGCAAATCATAATTAGAACGAGGCAAGCTAAAAAAGTGATAAGGATATAGTGGCAGAGAGAAACGTCATACCAACGCATGCTATTGGTCCAAACCAGAGGAAAGCACACGGAGGATAGTGAAGGAAAGCATAAGGGAATGATAATTTACTCTAATTCACTCACCAAAACAAGCACATTCAGTGTCACATCACGGATTGCCCCAGTTGGCAATCGTGAGCTCACACTTGTGATCTAACGGTGGATAGAGAGTATCCAATGATTGGATTTGATCTTAGGGGGCCAGAACACGCGCGAGGGTGTAACATCTGCACTTGTGAAGCTTCTTTGCGGGCAGTATAAAATAGACCTTCACTCCTCACAAAACAGGAGTATCTTTTTTTCTTTCTATCTTAGCTTTAGCTTTTAGTTTTTAGCTTATGTAATTTTCATTTTAAATGTAATTTTCCTTAAGTAAACTTTTGTAATTTCCCTTTTAAGAGTATTGTAATCAAGCTTTTAGTGAATGAAATTGAGTTTTACCTTAAAATAATCTTTCATAAGCTCTTATTTCTCCCAAATAAAGTTTGTTACTGTTACATAAGCTCTTAAGCTACTCATAAGTTCAACCAAGCTCATCTAAGTCTCTTAGCTTAGGTTTGAGCTTAATTAGTCCCTTAATTTATTTTAACTTAAAAATCAGATAAAAAGTACCTTTGCTTAATGGATTTGGACTTTTGGAAGGGAAGCTTAAAATGGAAGAGCTTCTAAGGACTTAACTAGCTTATCCAAAAGATAAGGTTCGAGTGTTGTAACGTCTTTGATCAAATTGAAACCTTTGTTTTAGCTAAGGTTTATGTAAGTTTTCTCTTTACATTTTTGTCTCTAGTTTCCAGCTTATTAATTGCTTAATTTAGCTTATTTCTTGCTTATTTTAGCTTAACAATGTCTCTTAGTGCTTAATGATTAAGTTTGATAATCTGTTTTTCACTTAAGTAGCTTAGATCTCATTTTCTATTGTTTTACCTATTGAATCTGTCATAGTTCAATTATGAGTAGAATAGCTATAGATCTTTGTTTCTGGCTTATTTGAGTGTTAAAATAAGTTCTATACATAGTAGATATAAGTTTTTAAGTTCACTATCAGAGTTATAAAGTTTAATCATTAGATTTTAAAATTTGCAAGCTTAAATGAATTTTAAAAATGATAAAGGGGTGTTTGGCTCAGCAATACTAACTGAGAGTTAGTACTGTTTGAGGTAATTTGGTCTTTTGGGGTTGATTCAAGCTTCATAATTAAGTTAGATTGAGTTGATTTTATAAGCTAAGTTTGGTTATATAAGTTTTCATATGCTAGGTTTAGTTTAGTTTAAATTTGTTAAGGTTAGAATTAGTAGTATAGCAATCTTCAGCTTAATTAGTTCCTAGTCTTTATAATTGCTTTAACTACTCTTAGTTTGTGTTGTTAATAAGTGTAACATCAAGTTCTTAGGCCTGCATTTGTTCTAGTTAAAGTTTGGTCATGAATGTGCCAACTGCATCAGCAGTTAAAACATAAAAAGCTCATTTTCAAGTTCAAATTTCAATTAGTTAAAGTAGTTGATAGCTTTAGATTTTTAGAATATTAGTAGCTTATAGGATAATTTCTTTTTGTCTCAACTTAGTTTTTAAAATATAGCTTAATTTGTTATCTGTTTTAGTTTTTAAAAAAATCAGTTGTTTTCTTTTCATTTTCCAAAACTCAGCAAGAGCTAAGTAAACTGTCTGTTTTGTTAAGCTTTTTCCATAAGCTCTAATTTTCCAAAATCTTTTCAAAAAGTGTTTTCAAGTAGAATTTTGGTCAAGGTTTCAGATTAAGTAGTTTCAGCTTTTGAAGTGCTTATTTGATTACTCAAAAATTAAGCTCAAAAGAGCCTTAAGGTCTATTTGGTTGTAGGGTGTACATAAGTGCTTATTGTGCTTTTTCAGCTTATGGCTTGTGTTTTTGTGCTCATTTCTGTCATAATAAGCTCATTAGGTTAAAATTAGCTTGTTAGTTGCTTAGCTTTTCATTAGGATAGCTTATTGTGACTTTTAGGCTTAATTAGTTTAAGTGAAAAAACCAAAAAGCCTAGTTTGAGTTTCTGTCAAGATTAAGCTGTTCTATTAGCTTATTTAGGGCTTTTCAATAAAAGTTGCTTTTATTAAAAATGCTTATTTTGAGCTTGTTAACAACTTTGCTTTTATAAGTTTTTGAAAATTAAAAAAAAGGGAAAGTGGAAGTCGGGGGTGAGCAAGACTCGAACCCCCGACCTCAACACTCTCAATCTTTATAACACACATACTACCACTGCGTCCTTGGGTCTTTTTCATTAGACTCTTGCAACATTTATTCTTTATACTCATTTTAGCCTTATAAGCTAATTAAGCTGGTATAGCTTATTTCGTAGCTTATTCAATAAGCTGTGATCTCAAGCTTATTTTTCCTAGGTTTCAATTAGTATAAGCTATTTCATGTAATTTTTGTAGAATTTTTATAGTTAGTTTAGTATTTTTAAACATTTATTTTCATTAAAAACTTTAAAAAATCATAAAAAATAGAAAAATAATCAGAAAAATATAAATCTTTTTTAGAAAATTTTATTTAATCATAAATTTCATAGGAAAATTAGTTTTGCTTTCATAGGGTCTAATTTACAAAAATTCGATTTTTAAAGAACGGGATTTGTTCCCGTTCTCGTTTTTCGTGTTTTAACGCTCATTTTAACTCCGTTTTTGTTCTAGTTTTCTTTATACTTACTTATTAGTCAAATAGAGTTCATTTAAAAAGAAAATTTTAAGTTAGGTTTATTTTTAGCAATTTAGGGATTTTGACCTCCGTTTAGGGGTCCCGTTTTGCGTTTTTAGTTAAATTTTGGTTTCTCGTTATTTGTCTTTATGCTTAATTGTTAGAATTTGTTATTTTTAATTTTTAAAAGTAGATAATCAAATCAATCTTTTGTTTCCAATTCAAATCATTGTCCGAACATCAAACGTGGTTTCAATTTCACAAGTCGTTGGGGGATAACGACCTTCCCGGTTTATATACGTATTATATTATATATATTTGTGAAGATTTTCCTTTTTACCTTTGTCCTCAAGGGTAATTTGGTAATTTTCCATCATATTATATTTTATGATTACGTATATATAGATTCTGACGAATCAGCGATAAGCTTGGTCGAATGAAATCTTTGTCCTAGAGTTCCTTGAGTTGACCCGACAACTCCTCCAATTCGGAAGGTGCCAAACGATTGGGAGATTTCGCGACCGGTATTGGTCCAAGGACGGCAATCCTAATAGGTCATCCGAAAATACTTTGAGAAAATCTTTCACTACTACGATCTCTTCTTGTTTATTCTCTTTAGCCTTAGCACTCATTAACTACCTCATCTTTTTTTTCTGATTTCTCTCCTAATACTCTAAGCACCTTGCCATCTAGTAGTGGTATCCTCACTACTTTCTCATGACAAATTATCTCAGCCTTATGGTCAGACAACCAATCCATTCCTATGATTACATCAAAACTCCCACTTCCAAAGGGTATCAAGTTAATGTCAAACACATTGTAACACCCCCAAAATACGGGTTGCAGCGGAATATTGAATATCCGAGGGCGTTACTTCATAGATCAATAGCACAAGATATGAGAACGACCACTAAACTTGTCGTTTTAAAAAGATACATTGGATTAAAAAAATACTTGTTCATTACATAAGCTCATGGCTTCAAATTGTTCGACAATATAAGTAAAGATTTCGGTTTATAACAAATGTTCCCAAAATATAATACGACCTAAATCTTTAGTATTGACTCTCTCCAAATATAATACATAAGTTGTGGCAGCTTATAAATAAGCTCGAATGAGCTTATTTTAGCTTATTGGGCCCGTTAAGGTCCATTAAACAAATTTAGGGTCAAATTAAGATTATAAAAGCACCTAAGCACTCATTTGGCTTATATAAGTTTATGTGAAACTGTTAAGCTAAAAAATAAGCTCGGGTGAGCTTATTTGAGCTTATTGTGCTCGTTAGCACAATAACCTTAACCCAAAATGTTTCAAAGGGTCCATTAAAGTTTTATAACATGATCTAACTTATTTTCTAGTCTTAATAAGTACTTTTATGCTGTTTTTATTGTTCGGCTTATTTATAAGCCAATAAGCTTCGTTAATGGGCTTTTGGGCCTATTAAGAGCTCATTAAGGTTTATACATGATCCAATTAGTCCAATTTAGGTCCATTAGCTTTTCTAGGTTTATAATAAACTCATTAAGCTGCATAAGCTCACAAATAAGTTGTATTGCTCTTCACCGTTTATACTTGTGATTACATAAGTACTATACAAAACCAACAAATGGTAGAGAATCTATCTAGTTTCTAGATCCTAACTAGTGGTATTAGGCCTGGATGGAGACGCCTCTGAGATAAAAGAATCACTTGTTAACTACAACAAAACCCTTGTTTCTTAAACCGTTTTTCTTTAACTATGTCAGAACCCTGCCTTCTATACCTACTCAGTCACCATTCACTTATCCTAACCCTAATACATCTGCTTCGCCTTCATTCACTCAAGATGATACCTCGGAATCTTTCATACTGACCCACACAACCATGCTACATTCACTCAAATGCTTTCTCACAACCTGCTGTTTAACTTATCAGCAGGATCAATCCTAATCATATATATCCTTCTCACAACCTGCTGTTCACTTTCAACAGACTCAACCTACTCAGACCAACCAGACCAACCAGACTGGTCAGCAGTACCCTAACAATGTCCAGTCACAACAGTTTCAACAGTTCCAAACAGCCACTATCTCTGCCAACAATGCAAAATTTCCTTATCTAGAGAAGGAAAAATATGAGATATGGGCTATGAAGATGGAGTACTGGATACAGAATGCTGATCATAATCTTTGGAGGATTGTTCAGCAAGGGAACAGTCCAAAGAGGTTGGGAAAAGATGCGAAAGGAAATACAAATTGTCATCCTCCTGCTCTCTCTCTTGATGAGGCATGTTGCTGTTACAATGGGAGAATAAGGTAAGAACCCTTGTTTGCTTCAGGCTCTACCTGAAGATCATATGCCCGATTTTCATCATTATGATGATGCAAGGGATATTTGGATGGCAGTTAAGGCTAGGTTTGGTGGGAATGAAGAATCAAAGAAGATGAGGAAGACCATGCTCAAGCAGCAGTTTACAGAATTCTCTGTGACAGAAGAAGAAGGCCTACACAAGGGTTATGACAGGTTTCAGAAGATTCTGAGCCAGTTGAATCAAGTGCAGGCAGGCAAGGCCAGACAATGATGACATCAACCTGAAGTTTCTAAGAGCACTTCCTTCTTCGTGGTCACAAGTTGCCTTGGCATTAAAAACAAGAGGTGGCCTTGATTCAATGAGCTTTGATGACCTGTATAACAAACTAAGGTCACTTGAACTTGATGTCAGAATTGGTCATAGTTATGGTGTGAAAGCTGCTGCTGCTCCCACTCATTCTGCTTTCATTGGAGCTGCCAGCTCTGGCTCAAAGCTTACTTATTCTGATCAGCAGAGTATTGTTCCATCAGTTTATCAGACATCTGGTCGTTCTGACAACATAATGGAATGTGTTTTGCATTCTTTTGTTGCTGAGAATGAACCAGATCAAGATATGATCTATGAAGACTTTGACCAGGTTGATCAGTTGGAGATGGAAGAATTGGACTTGAAGTGGCAAATGGCTATGCTCTCCTTGAGGATTAACAGGTTTGAGAAGAAGGCAGGACGAAAGATGAACTACAACAATAAGCAACCTGCCAGATTTGACAGAAGTGAAGGCTTAGTTGCTACAAATGTCTTCAATTGGACATTTTGCTAGGGAGTGATAATTGTGAAGACGTTGATGATAAGGTAGGTATCTGCCTTTAAGGTTCACAGGAAGTTTAAGACTGAAGACCAAAAGCTTTGGTCTCAGTTGATTCCATGGTGAATTGGTCGGATCATGCGGCAGAAAACAAGACTGGTGAGGTTGAGAAGGTATATGGGATGATGGCTGGACTTCATACTGATAATGGTGGTGCTGGTGTTTCTGATGCTGCTGCTGAGTTTGCTTTGATGGGGATTTCTCCTAAGGTACAAAATTGTCCCCTTGGTTGTGATTCTAAAATTAATGATCTTAATAATATGTATAATAATCTTGATAGATTGTATAATGATTGTTACATTAAAGTTCAGGCATATCAGAATGCTGTTAAAACATTAGAATCACAAAAAAGATTGGTACCATAAAACTCAGATTGCATTAGAAGAAAAGATTAGGGTTTTATCTGCTAATCTAGAAAACACCACCAACACATGAGTTATACTGAAATAAAATTTACATGATAGGCACAAAAAGAAAGACAAGAATGGGGAAAGTTTAAAGTTTGAAGCGGAATTAGCTAGATTTGAAAAGGGGAGGAAGTCTTCCAAGACATGAACAAGTTGATAAATAGCTCTATGTCTACAAGAACTAAAATTGGTCTAGGATTTAAAGAGTACTTTGGAGAAGACGAAGTGTTTGATTTGTCTAGACCTAGTACCATGTACCCAGAACCTGTTGAGGAGGAGGTTAAACCTCTTTACTCATGGTTTGTCAAGGCTGGGGAGATGCATGCAGTTCCTCCCTCCATCACTGGAACTTATATGCCCATCCCATACAAGTCTGACATAGAGGAAACACAGGTAAGTTATGGGTCAAAGTCTGATAATAAAACTTCTGAAACTCTTTCAGAATCTAAATACTTTGTTCTTGTGATACAGTGACAAGTTCTTTTCAGGACTCAGAGACGATGCATCCATGTGATTCAAGCCTCAAGACCAAAGGGCGACTTCCACCTGCTGTTGATATCAAAGGACTTTGCTAGAGTCTGAGGTTGAAAGACCAAATTCCATGCTGGCAAGTCATAGTTTTTTGTGTTTGGAGAATGTGAAATCTCCTAGATTTTTTGTAATAATAAAAGTGGAATGAACAATAGGAATGGTGTAAAACAATTCTGTGCGTGTTAAGAAATGTTTTTGTTTTGTTGTAGTAAAATTGCATTTGATTAAAGATTGTGACTTTATATTTGTGTAGATTCTGTCCTTGTAAATCTAATGCGCATCTTTCCTTGCTGGTGTCGGACATTCGTCAGCATCTATTACTGCTGTTGGATCTGCTCCTGCTTGCTAGTAGAAACAGCAAGCAGTCAATTCTGCTGGGATAGACCAAATCCTACCGGAATGGGCTTGGTGACAGGAGCACATCTTGCGCTGACTCAATCTTAATTCCTGCTGGTTGGTCTAATAAGACCAGCACCTGTTTTTCGCTGGTAGGACCAGATTATGTGGGTTGGCTTCATCCTGCTGATAGGACCTTATTTCAGACCATCATTCCTGTATTATTTTAATAATATGTATTTGCCTGAATATATGACCTATGTATATGAATGAGGGACGATTGGGCGGGGTTACTGCTGTTAGAGACCTCAGCATGTTACTTTGGAGGAATAATTAAGACACTTTTTGGGGTCCAAGTGTAATGTGGATCTCATCAATCTACATGGTTTCCAATTAAATGATCCACAAGGCAGGCTCAAGTCAGAACTGGTTGGGTCTCTCAAGTGTACTAAATGTTGTTTGTTGTTTGATTTTGTGGGTGGTCCCTTAAGGACATTTAATGACATAGGTTAGTTGACATGTGGTTGCTCAAGAAGTATGACAGGAAACAAGGAGAAACTTGGAGCTTTTGTGCAGGTCATGGGAGGCCTTGTCAAATTCTTGAGGTGGCCGAGGTAGATTCAGGAAAAGGCACAATTAAGGACATCAATCGTGATTTGAATATGTCTACTAGTTGAAGAGCTTTTGGCAGCACTTTAATTGTTCTCTTGTTATTACAATTTGTGATAATAAAAAAAACAAAGTTCTCTTCACAGACACTGATTGTTTGGTGCTTACAGAAGAATTCTTATTACCTGATGAAAATCAAGTGGTACTCAAAATTCCTAGGGAACGTGATCTCTACACCTTCAGTCATCTCAGAACTAAACAGAACAAATTTTTACTTGTTTGAGGAAAAAGCTATCCTAGGATGGAAATCCACCACGATGGCCACAGAGGAGAGCCTCATGTGTGAACTACAAAACAATCTACAAGTTAGCTAAGGAAGGTTTGTGATGGGTTTCCTCTCAGGTGTTCATCCATATGAAATATTGTGTTGCCTGCACAAGGAAGCAATCGTAAGCTTCTTACAAGCATTAATTTCGCTGTGAGACTTATTTACTTGAAACTCTGCAACTGCTGCATTATAGACCTTTTTGGTCCTACCAATTTATAAGGAAGTGATTGACCAGAAGTTACTACTCCTTAGTGTTTACTGATGACTTCTTAGCGGGTTTACTCTAGATACTTTCTTTTTGGGTATACTAAGGATGAACATTTATGTCTTAAAGAATTTATTGCCTTAATAGAAAACCGCTAAAATAAAAAGTTTAAAGGAATAAGGTGGATAATGGGAACAGAGTTCAAAAATGCAAAACTTATAGAACTATTGTGGGAAAAGGGAATAAGGGGACTATTGTAAATCCCAGAACCCCTCAACAGAATGGGTTGCTGAGAGGAAAAATAGGACTCGATAGAGGCTGATAGAACCATGTTGGCTGGACTCTAAATTGTTCTACCATGTTTTGGATGTGGCTGTTAGCACGGCTCTTTGCTATGTTTTAATAACAAGGGTGTTGTCTAATACTAATCCCCATAATAAACACCTTATGATTTGATATCTGGGAAAGTTCCTCAGATAGGTCAATTCTTAAACCTTTTGAGCGTGTCAAGAAACTATCCTTAATACAAGTGACCATTTGGGTAACTTTGCGGGTAAAGCTGTGAAGGTTATCGTGTTGGTTATGCTTCCAAATAGCAAGGCCTTTATAGGGTTTATAATAAACTAACAAGAGGGTAGAGGAAACCATGAATCTGAGATTTTTTAGAAGAATAAACCCAATATTCAGGGAATTGGTCTATGAGTGGTACTGTTGACCTTGACTATTTAACTGATTCATTATGGTTATACACGTTTCAAATAATGACAGAACCTGCAGGTACACAGAATCTAATATTAATGCAGGTACACATGATCATGACTCAGATCAGAAAGTGGCATGAGCAAGTGATGTGGTTCCTTCATTTTCCTTTAAAGTTTTGCAGGTCCTTCATCAAGCAATGGTCTAAGTGTTATGGAACGCAATGCCTTATTATGGCAGAGATGAGCTTGCTAGCTTCAAAGAAAGAATATGAAGCCTAAGGACGCCGCTAGCTTGCACGATTATGGTTATTTGTTCTCACACGAATCTGCAGAAATACTATGTCAAGCTGAAGCTGTGGAAATTCGTATATCATGTCTTGTTAATTCTGCTGATAGGGATCCTGCTGGCATTGATTCTGCTAGTGGTGTATCTGCTGGTAGTGATCCTGCTGGTGGTAATCCTGCTGGTAGTTTTCAACCTGCTGGTAGTTATGAACCTGCTGGTCGGGGCAATCCTGCCGTCAGTACATCTGTGTCATGCTTCCTTCATTCCTGTACATGCAGATGATAAGTCTATACTTTCCTCCTGGTCCTCATTGGGCTCAAGTGAAAACCACTACAGGATTTCAGTCCCTTCTGATGTGTGCAAGGATCAACTCTCATCTGGCTTCTTTCACTTCCTCTTTGATGATGATTTTTAGTGCTACCCTTACAAATTTAGCACCTGCTGTTGAAGTAAATCCAGTTCCTACAAAAAGGGTGAACACAATTCATCCTCAGTCATAGATTATTGGTGATCTTGCGTCTCTATTTTCTGACGATAGAAGCAGAGCTCAAAAAATCATAGTTTGGGGGATGAAAGTGGCTTTCATGGATATATTCAGATCATAAGGACCATCATACAGACCATCTTCATTGTCTGTTTGGCTTGCTTCCTTTCTTGTTAGAAAACCATCTGTATAGCTAAAGCAATTGACGGATTCTGATTGGGTGTGCTTGCTATGCAAAAGAAGAGATGCAACAGTTCATCAACCAGAAAGTATGGACACTTGTCCCTTTACCTGCTGGCAAAAATGCAATAGGGACAAAATGGATTTTGAAGAACAAGAGGGATGCTAGAGGAATAGTTGGTAGGAATTAAAGCAAGGTTGGTTGCACAGGGACACAAGACAAGAGGAGGCATTGATTATGATGAGGTTTTTGCACCAGTGGCCATAATAGAGGCAATCAGACTATTTTTGGCTTTTGCTTCTTATATGGGCTTTCTGGTATATCAGTTGGATGTTAAGAGTGCTTTCTCTATGGAGAAAATTGAAGAAGATGTGTTTATGTCACTCAGCCTAAAGGCTTTGAAGATCCTTTCTTCCCAAAGCATGTGTACCGAGTGGTTAAAGCTTTGTATGGACTTCATCAAGCACCTAGAGCCTGGTATGCAAGATTGTCTGCTTTTCTGTTACAACACAATTACAGAAGAGGTACTATTTGACAAGACACTGTTCATCAAGAAAGATTCCAGGGTTATACTTTTGGTGTATAGGTTTTATGTGGATGACATCATTGTTTGGGTCAAACCAATAAAGCCTGGGTGTGACGGAATCTTGAGGTGTTGATTGAAAAGGAGAATTTTGAAATGAAGTGCTATGGGAGAGTTGAATTTCTTCTTAGGTCTTCTAGGTGAAACAGTTGGCCTGATGGTTTTTTATCAGCCAAGGCAAGTATGTTTAAGACATGCGTACAAGTTTGGACATGGAATCTGTAAGAACTGCAACAAACACCCTATGTAGCTGCTAAGACCAAATTGAAAGATGAAACTGATCCTCCAGTTAATGTACATTTGTACAGATCCATGATTGGTTCACTTATGTATCTCACAGCTTCAAGACCTGACATAATGTTTGCAGTTAGTGCTTGTTCCAGACATCAAGTTACTCCACTGACTTCTCATCTGAATGCAGTTCAAGAAGATTTTCAAGTATCTTAAAGGGCAACCAAATTAGGCTTGTGGTACCTAAGAATCTCTTTTCAGTTGGAAGCCTTACAAGTGACAGTGAAATTATGCTGGTTCTCTTGGGATAGGAATATCCAATACAGTGGATGTCAATTTTCCTGGGCAGAAGGTTAATTTCATGTCATATGCAAGAAGCATTCTATTGTGGCTACTTCTTCAACAGGAAGCCGAGTTGTTGCTGCTGTCAGTCTGTAGTGTGACAGGTACTCTGGATTCAGAACCAGTTGTGGATGATGGATTCAACTTCTATGAAAACAAATTCGTCATAGGAACAACAGAGCACCATTGCGCATTGTGAATGAAAGCCAGTCTTTCATCAGAGGACCAAGATATTGTGATTGGCTCACTTTATAAGAGATGCCAATGAGAAGAACTTGTTACAGGTACTGAAGATTCACTCGATGTTAATGTGGTGATTACTGACCAATGGCATTTGATGGACCAATGATTTGAGTATCTGGTTGGTCCATATTGGAATGGTGAATCCTCTTTCGTGAATTGCAGGGAGGTTAAGCCTAAGGAGGAGGATTGTTGTTGTTATTACTTGTATATTCTAACTTTCTTGCAGGTGGATATGGTGTTTTGTGGGATATTATTTTCTTGTGATTGCAGGTAGTCAATACTGCTGCTAGTTGTACATTCTTCCTGCTGACAGGCTGGTTTCTGCTGGTAGTACTATGATTCTGCTGGCATACTTCTGCTGGTGGATTCATTTCTGCTGATAGGGTGTGTGTTCCTGCTGTTTGCATGGTTTCTGCTGTTGGTTGACTCTTTCTGCTGGCTGAATACATTTATGCTGCTGAACTGGTTTGTGCTGGTAGTATCATGTTTCTGCTGGCTGATTTATTTCTGCTGGTAGTAACTTGTTTCTGCTGTCTCAACTTAGTTTCTGCTGTGCTCAGTTTGATATTGCTGGTTGGTTGGTCTCTGCCACTAGTCACTTAGTTTCTGCTGGTAGTCTCCAATCATGCTGGTGTAACAATGTATCTGCTGAATGAACGTTTGTTGTCTTCATATATTAATTCTGCTGCTTGACTTGTTTCTGCTGGTTTTAAGAGTGGTTACTGATGGTTGACTTTATACCTGCTGGTCTTAAAAATGGAAGTTGAATAGTTTTCGTTTTAAATCTATATTAAATGGTGATTGGCGGTTACCACTTGCCTGAACAGGTGGCGTACCAGTTGCTTTTCACTTAATTATTTCAACTTCCGAGGTTAAAATTTTACCAATCAAATTAAAAGGTTATCTTTTCATAAATTGGGCAAAATTAACCTAATTAATCGCAAATCAATTTTCATCTTTCCCACACATACACCAAAATCATTTGCCTCTGTATACTCTGTATCTTCAACCTAAATTCAATCATCACCAATGGCGGCACTCAAGTACAAAGATGATCACAACAAGATCGCTTATTTGGGAAGGGGGGAAGAGGCTGCGAGGATTCAAGATATCCTCAGTTCTTGGGACACCAATCTCCGTTAAGGTACGCTTTGACTCATGACCCTCCGGTCGTGTTTGACTCATTGGTCAAACAATTTTGGGCAACAGCTGTTGTTCGCCCAAATGCTGCTGGGTCTCATGACCTAGTCGCCACAATTGACGGCCGTGAGGTGGTCGTGACTGAGTCTCTCATTAGGACTCAGTTACAATTTGACGATGCCAATGGCATTTTTGACATGCCCATTAATGATATTATAGGAGGGTATGAGGGGTATGGGTATCCGACGGTTGGGACTCTTACTTTTTTAAAGAACCATTTATCTCCTCAATGGAGATTTCTGGTGCAAACCATATGCATTGTCTGAAGTCCCTATGTTGGAAGTTGGATATCATTTCCGTAGTTCCATGCCCACAACCCTTGTTTGTTTGTCGACTGGTAGGGTATATAATTTTCTCTCGATTTATTTTCAGGTGGGATGATTGGGAATCTTTAAGGTACAAAGCATTAATTTTTATTTGTACCCAAGGTTTATACCAATGATTTGTGGCAATTAGGAGACAGCTGACGAAACCTAGACCATACATTGGACTTTACTAGGAAAAATGTTTGCCAATATGAACGGTAATATGGGAGGGTCAGCCATACCGTTGACAACCCCATGCTTGCCATTGTGCTGCTGGCAATGATGCTTCTGGTTGGTGATGATGCTGGCTCATGAGGCTAATGCTGTGCCAATGTAGCTGCTTGGTAGTGCAGCTGAGGCAACCTTTGTCCTTCTCTCCTCGGTTTCCCCTGTTAGGGAACCAACACCGGAGAGGCAGCCTATATCTGAGAGACCACCCTCTCTTCACCTACCATTCCTGAGATAGAATGGGTTGTCCCTAACCCTGTCTCACCTGTTACTGACTGGAGACCATGGCCTTATGTTCCTGTACATTCTCCCATTAGGGATGACCTTTATTTTTGAGGAGCCATTAGTGTTTGGCCCTGAACCTAGACCAGCTGGGTATGTGGACCCTGATGTTATTAAACCAATTGTTTTTGGCCCATAGCCCAGACCCCATGGTTATGTTGACCCTGACTTTATGGAACCCATTATCTTTGGTCCCCAACCTAGGCCTGACACCTATCTTGAGCTTGAGGACCTTGATAATATCATTTCCATGGAAGATGACACCACTCATGATGGATTCCATGTGGAGTCACCTTTTTTCGGCCGATGATGCTCCTACACCAACAGCCGATGCTGTGGTAGGGCAGAGGACCCTGCTCTACTAACTGGTTTATCTGCAAAGCTTGACAGGTGTATGGGACGTATTGACTCCTTGGAAACTGAGCTGGAAAGTCAAAGGGAGAATTATGGGGGGTGCTATTTTGACTCTTGTCTCTAGAGTCAAGAAGTTGGAGAAAACGGTTAAACAGTTGAGGGAAACACGGTTGGTGGTTGAGGCCTCAGCAGCGGAGGGGGATGTGGATATTCAGGATGACATTGACCTCGATGGATTATCCCGTATGGCATCTACAGCTCTAGGTCATGATCAACCTGCTGTTCCTTCTGAGGATGTGGAGGAACGGGAAGAGGAGGAGGTTCCTCTAAGGCGTAAGCGGTCTGCTTATCGACGTGCCAGGATAGAGTTTGCCACTCCAGCCTTTGAGTAGTTTCAAGCTAATCTTTCTGCTGGTGTTCTTCCTGTCCCTGAACCTGCTGGTCCTTCTGTTACTGCTGATAAGGGAAAGGCTCCTATGCCTGATTTGGATATACCTGCTGAGTTTCTTGCAGAGGATGCACAAGCCAGGAAATGCTTCGAAGAAGAACAGGCTAGTGAGAGGTTGGTTCAACGGTTACGGGCTGAGGATTTGGCTCAGGAAGACTTGCCACATGTTTCTGAAGAGCGAGCAAAGGAATTAGACGATCTCATGATGCGTATGACAGAAACAGACTGGTTGAACTTGATGCTGCAAGTTGGTTCTAATCCTGCATTGGCAAGAGAGTTGTTGGGAGCTGATGTAAACGAGGCGAACTTTATCGAGCGCATGAATGCTGTTAAGGAAAAGAAGAAGCGGCCTAGGGCAGTTTTACGTTATCGAGCACTCAAGGGTAAGCCGCTGAAGAAATCTGAGGTCACACAAATGATGCGCAACTTGGTTAAGAATCAATGTTGTGCAGCTCATAATGGTACCATCACGATGAAAGACGTCTTAAGAGGCTATGACCCTATAAACCAACAGTTTGAATGAGGCCTGTACGCAGTATTTTTGCAGCACGCCGTGAAAAGGATCGCTGTTGGAGTGTCTGTACAACCTTTTTTGACCCAAGCCTGCCATTACTGAGCCTCCTTCTAAGAGACAAAGGGTTGAACGTGTTTCTTCACAGCCAGCTAGTGTTCCTGCTGCTACAACTCTACCTGCTGATGATCCTGATTCTGCTGGTGGTTGGTAGTTCTTCCGTCTGGTTTAGGCTATATATGGCTGGCTCTGCTGCTTCCAAATATGCTGGTGTGCATTTGGTGCCCTGCAGTACTGACTCTACTGTCACACTACAGCAGCTATGGATTCTGTGGTTAACGCCCGGGGGGCCGACGTAAGATGGAGTTTTCTCCTGTATGCAGATCTCTGCTGCTGGGTCCTTCACCTTTCCTCTCATCCATCGCAGGTGGACCTCACCGTCGATATATTTCTTTTTTTAACTGATCAAATTCCAAATTTGCTGTTCTGTTTGATTTCCACATCAGGGGGTATTAATGAGTTTTTCCTTGAAAGTGATGAGGAAGAGCAGATTGGTATTTACGAGTTGCTGTGACCCTTGACATCCGGCATGAAGAAGTGATTGCTGAGTTATCTTTAGGGGTAAGTCATTTATGGGGTGATGGTGTTGTGTTTGTCGGACAAGCTTCCTGATGATGAGATTTGTTGATCCACGGGTTAAGGTTGAAACCGTTTCTGTGTCTGCCTCTTCTCCTCCTCGGTCTCGTCGTAAACATCTTGGGGTGCGAAGTGATGACTTCCTATGGGATAAACCTGTTGTAGGCTTTTTCAGTTTGAGAGTAGAGTGATGATTGACGTGGAGGGAAGATAGATATTCCCCCTCTTCTAATTTGGTGCCTTTTAAAGTTTGGGAGATGTGAGTTGTCCGCTGCCAAGGTAACAATTATATTCATGTTTATTATCAGGAGAACAGGCGGCGAAAGTACTTTACCTACTTGAAAGAGTTGCTACCTCATGTTTATCATGAGGATCTCCTTCTTTTGCGTCGACGGATGAATAGGTACTTTCGGTTAAACCCAGAAGTGGATGTTGGATTAGACCTCTGGAGGGATGTGAATCTGTTGTGTCAGTCACTTCATCCTGATGATGTTAGAAGAACTTTTGGCGTACACAAGATGAATGGATTGTGGGTAGCTAGAAGTTATATCCTAAGAGTTTGTTCATGTCCTGGATTTGACGAATGGGAAGACTGTGTATATGTTTGTGGACAAGTTCTATCCTATCCGGGCAACACTGCTTGAACGTATGTTACGTCACAGGTCACAGTTCACCCTTGTATTGTCGGGATGTTGTTGTTGCTGGGAATATCATTCAGTACGGTATAGGCTGGTATAAAGGCAAGCAAATGAGTGTATTGATCTTGCTCCTATGTAAAGTTGTTTCTGAGTTAGGTTTGTGTTTACTTTCACTGTTTAGTTAGTTTGTTTAAAAATTATATTATATATATGACTCATAGATAGTTTTATATAGTAGTTTTTCTTTTGACACAATCAGCATTTAAACTATCCTTAGATTAAGATATCCTTGTAATAGTATAGTGTTGTATAAAGATATGGTGTTGAATAACTTTGGTGGTAGGCTTGCACTGCCGACAAATGGTTTTCAGCTCACCATGGCTAACAGCCAAGAAAGAGTCTGGCTCACCATTGCAAACGGCTTTGGTGTGTATCTCAAATCCGTTGATGGTTGCCAGGTTACCAAAAACTGGATGGTATTCATTTTCCATGTTCCTGTTGGGATGAAAAATGGCTAGTCCAAGAGGGTACGGCTCTTGGTAAAGACTTTCTCAAATCCGTTGATAGTTGACATTTACCTAAAAATCTATGGTTTATCGACTTCACCATATTACTCTGTGTATGAAGAGTTGGCTAGTCCTGAGCAAACGGCTACAGGTAAAGACATGTTAAATCCGTTGTATGGCTGTGACGGTTTGCCAAAAACTGTTAGGGTATTGCAATTCACCCTTGATTCACGTTCTGAGAAATTGGACTGGTTGTTGTTGCACCAAGGTGTTTGTTTTCACCAAAGTCTAACTAGCCCAGGAGCTGAGTAGTACTGGTAAGCTTATCAAATCTACTTGTGTTGCTGCAAAAACTGGAAGCTGCTGTTCTTTGATGTTGCTACCTTATTTGATTCTGTGTTTCATCGAGTTCATGCTGTTTCATTTGATGCTGCTGTTTTGGATGTTGCTTCTACGGTTTCTGCTGCTTGTATTGTTGCTGCTGGTTACATTGTATCTGCTGGTATTTGTGATGCTGCTGGTTCGTTTGTTCTTGCTGTCTTCATCTTATTTGCTGTTACTTTGTTTCTGCTGCTACCTCAATCCTCTTGCTTTCGAGAAGAATCTATCTTGAACTTGGAATTAACGGAGTCAAAACCAAGTTTAGGGGAAGATTGTTGGGAATTATTGAAAATGACTAAGTGTTGTTTCTGCTGTTAGAGATGTTCGTTTCTGCTGATGGCAATAAGTGGTTTCTGCTGGCAGTTCAAGTAGTGTTTCTGCTGGTTATATTATAGAGTTTATGCTGGAAGACTTAGAAGCCGTTCCTGCTGATTATGTTCCTGCTGATCTTATTTATAGACGTGATTATTGTATGCAGGAATTATAGTTATATTCTAGAGTTATCTCATGAAGATAGGAATGAGATATATTAGGAAGAGATTGATGTATATCTCTTACGCGTTTTTAGTTTATTATCTCTTACGCGTTTTTAGCTTTAGCAATTTAGGGTTTCTTCTCTATAAAAGAAACCTTTAGCATTAGGGTTTGGTACCAATTACGCTTTACACAAACAGTTTATTATCAATAGAGAGATCCATAGAGGATCATTGTTTATATTTGTTCTTCTTTATACTGCATTGTTTAGTTTCCGCCTAAACAATTGTTAGAGTCTCTCACGTATATACTTGTGATTACATAAGTACTATACAACCACAAAGGCTAGAAGATCTATCTAGTTCTAGATCCTAACACGACCTAAATCTTTAGTATTGACTCTCTCCAAAGAGTGACCCCCAATGTATCTGGGCACCTCGTGCCTTATTGACCTGAGAAAAACATGCTTAAAACGTCAACATAAAGTTGGTGAATTCATAGGTTTATGTAATTTAAATTGTAGGACCGCAAGATTTCCAAGTATATGATTAAGCAACAGATGCAAACATCATAAAAAGAAATTACGTTTTTCCTAAGAGTCATGACACTAAAGCTCGACCATGTTGAAAGCAATAACTTGCGAACTATTTGACCTGGTGAATGATGTTTAACCCAGCAACATCCCCCCCCCCCCCCCCCCCCCCCCCACCCCCCCCCCCCTCCCAAATCCGACATGGTGGTATACGTTTGTTGTCGAAACCGGGACACAGTGAGAGCTCCTCACCCAATACGGGGACGTCAATCCATAGATTCTATTCTAACACTCGCGCTTACAATCTAGTAATTGACAGTTCATGATAAAGGGCTCAGTGGGTTATCGCTACTTAGGCAAAACACGTAATCATTGTATAAAATGTACCCTTGCGTCCAATTTGTAAAACAAAGCATGTTCTCACCCCAAAGATGTAAAACATTTAAATAATTGTAAAGCATGGGGCTATGAACTCACCTTAGTAGGTAGTCCCCTGTGAATGATAAATATATCCAAGTATGGCAAATGAATCACACCGTCAAATACCTAAGTAAATACGGCCAGTCTTAGTCTACAAGTTTAGGCTAACGACTTAATGCATAAACTACAATAAATTGCTAGTTTATATATATTGTTATCACTTGTGTGGTGGTGCACATGTTTATTGTATTTGTCTTTACTTGTTGGCTCTTGGGAAGGTATACGATTACACACGTTCAAGTATATGTATAAACGTTATTAATAAATATACATATTTATTAAGTCGTGTTTTAATTTGTATAATATCCGATAAATATTATAACTTGTCCGATTCGTTAAGTGTTTATTAAAATCACTTTCGTTCATAAAATACCCTTAGGTTTTCTATATTTACAAAAGCAGTCCCTATGTTTATGAAAATATAATATTTACATTTTAAACCCCTAGATTTCCACATTTACACCTTTAGTCCTTCAACTTTACAAAAATTACACTTTAGGTCCTAATATTTTCAAAACAGCCCCTTAAGTTTCAAAAGTGACAAAATAGTCCCTAAACTTTATAAATTCAGTTTTGACAGTTTTAACCCTTAAGTTTTCAATTTGACACTTTTAGCCCCTTAACTTGAAAAAATTACATTTTAAGCCCAATTAAGTTCTAACAAGTGACAATAGGTTTCATTAGACTCCAATAAGCTATATAAGTTATGACAGCTTATAAATAAGCTCGGATGAGCTTATTTTAGCTTATTGGGCCCGTTAAGGTCCATTAAACAAACTTAGGGTCCAATTAAGATTTTAAAAGCACCTAAGCACTCATTTGGCTTATATAAGTTTATGTGAAACTGTTAAGCTGAAAAAGAAGCTCAGGTGAGCTTATTTGAGCTTATTGGGCTTGTTAGCCCAATAACCTTAACCCGAAATGTTTCAAAGGGTCCATTAAGGTTTTATAACATGATCCAACTTATTTTCTAGTATTAATAAGCACTTTTAAGCTGTTTTTACTGTTCGGCTTATTTATAAGCCAATAAGCTTCGTTAATGGGCTTTTGGGCCCATTAAGAGCTCGTTAAGGTTTATACATGATCCAACTAGTCCAATTTAGGTCCATTAGCTTTTCTAGGTTTATAATAAACTCATTAAGCTGCATAAGCTCACAAATAAGCTGTCCAAGCTTATTCATGGCTTATGGACTTATTTGGCTATGGTAGTGGGTTGCCAAGCCCAATAAGGGTCCGGTTAGGCTTCTACGGTACATTAGGGTCCATATAGGTCCAATAAGCTTATTAGGCCCCTTAATAAGCTCATGGAGCTTATTAATAAGTCGTGGACCCTACCGCCATGGCCTGTTGGGCCCAATAGTGGGCTGTCAAGCCCAATGCGACTCGAAAGTGGCCATTTGGTTTACTAATTAGTTTCTAGGGTTTTTAATCTCTTGCTAAGCACTCGTTAAGCATTAATTAACCATGTTTCATCACATGCATTCGTTCTATAAGTTAGTATACGCCTTCCCAAGCCGAACCATCAAGTGTTCATGAAAAGTTTACGTGTGGTTTTCGTGTATTTCATACAAACAAGTTAATATTCACATTGGTTCCCATTCTAGTAATTTAGTGAACACGTTTAAGGCCTTGGCTTATTTTTAAATCACGTCTTACATTTCTTAGCACTTCCTAGCACCACACAAGTCATAATATACATATGTATACTCGTATAACATGCATGCTTTGCATTTAGCATGCACATTGCTCACGTTAGTTTGTTATCTACAAACTAACGTGACCAATTCGACTAGCAACCAAAGAACGAATAAGATATGAACATGTATAGTTTGGTATGCGACTTACAATAGTCCTAGTGTCTTGGTTCGAGTTAGGAAGTCAACCCACAATGTGTACACGATCGAATAACAAACCCAAAGCTCCAAAGCTTATTAATTAACCCAAATCATAGCTCGTGCACCTTCGTATGAAGTCCTAGTACTTCTTGTGTGCTTAGAAGTGAAACATGACAAAGTGTCTTGGTTTGGCTATGATAAATTCGAAACCAAGTGAGGAATAAGAATGGTTTTTGTTTGAGAGAGTATTTGAGAGTTTCAAGAAATGGTTAAGGTCAAGTGGGAGTGAGTTTATATAGGCTTAGGAGTTTGTTAGTTCCCTTAGTCCCTAACCAAAACCAAACCGTGCCCTATATAGTGGTTTTATGGGTTCTAGTTAGTCTCACATGGTTTCTTGCTAAACCACCTAGTACAAATCCTTAATTACAAGATATTTGTACAAGATTTGCCTAAGATCATGAAAATCTTATGGTTTGTGTGTGTGCTTTGCTTGCCGCGGGTATCAAGAGGGCCAAAGAGATCCAATGAGGTTAATATCCAATGTGTTTTAGCTAATTAGGGAACATTAAGTACATTCTTTAATTAAATTTAGGTTGTACATGTACTTAGGAGATAAAAGAAGGTTTTCTAGTTGATTTAGCATATAGTACGAATGGTTTATGGGTTTGGCTTACCCATTTTCGGCCAAAGTTACTTATGAACACAAGAATTGAATAAATTTTGTGTTTAAGGATTAAAAGTGGTTATTGGTTTGAGTCTAGGTAAGTCTAGGTATTTCCGGAGTGTGTCTAAACGTATTTTATTACGAAACGTAACCCTTTTACGTGACCATTAAAAATAAAACGCGCAAAGTCAATAATTATTTTCTTAATAATTATATAACACTTGCTTGACGTAAACCTTAATTTATTTGGTGACCGTTTACGTTGAATGATTATTTCTAGTCTACGCGATTTAGCTTAAAAGTAAGCGCGTATCAGACTAAAATAAATAGTGAAGAATAATAAGAGTCATAAAATGACCTGAAATTAAGAAATGTTACAGTCTCCACCCGTTAAAAGAGCTTTGTCCTCAAAGCTTAAGACCTTGTAGTGGATGACGAAGCCCGGTTTGTGAAGAGATGTGGGTATTTCTTTTTGAACGAATCTTCACGTTCCTAGGTGAACTCAGAGGTATGAAAGTAGTGGAAACAAAACTATAGTCGGCACCAGAGTCAAATAAGGTAGTGGCATAATGATCGTTTAGAGTAAATGTACATGTCACGATGTTTGAGTCCTGGCGAGCCTCCTCTGCACCCAACATGAATGCCCTACCTCTTGCCTGGTTCCCTTGGTTCCCATGACCCTGGCCCTCATTGTTAGCTAAAGCTTGGTTTGGACGGTTCCTTCCCGGTCCTTGTGCTTCATTCAACCTAGGACAAGCTGACCTGATATGATCGGTACTACCACACTCGTAACAGGCCCTAACAGTTAGGTTTCTAGCATTGATGAGGTTCACATTCCTAGGCACCACTCTACAATCCTTAGCAAAATGACCTGGGCGGTTACAGTTGAAACATGTGTGACAAGGCGCCTCAGGTGGATGGTGAGTATTACAAGTGGTACACTCGGGTACTGTACACGTATTTTCTATCTTGACAGGGTTGGTGGTTGTAGCATAGGCATTTCTAGTCCTAGTCCTTTTGTTGTTATCTCTCACATTCCTATCCTTACTAGGTTCCCCATATTTCCTTTCTTCTCAGGGTTCTTTTTTTATGGATCCATTCCTAAGGGCTTCATCAGTCAATGTGCCACGTATTTGCACAGCCTTTTGGATGGTCTTTGGCTCCGTTGCTGCCACCATTCCTCAAATTTGTAAAGCAAGGCCATATACATACCTTTTAATCCTCTTACCTTTCGGTGTTACTAAGTGAGGAACTAACCTAGCCAACTCGTAAAACCTATCAGTATATGCAGCATGGCCAGCCCCGACCATGGCGTGATTCCACAACTTAGTTTCCAACTTTTGCATTTCATTACTTGGGCAGAATTCCTCTCTAGTCAAAGTCTTAAAGTCTTCCCAAGACATACCTACAACAGTTTCTCGACCTTGTGCGTGGATTTAAGAGTTCCACCATGTGAGAGCCTTACCAACAAATGAACCAACAGTGTACTTCACCTTTTGATTATCCTTACAACCACTCATATCCTAAACTGACTCCATCTTCTCAATCCAACAGGTATACACTATAGCACCTCCCTTACCATCATACTCTTTCGGGTTACAAGCTAAGAACTCCTTATAGGTACAACCACTACTAACATAATCCTGGATGTTGTCATTGGCGGCATCGCCATTTTGATTCCTACCATTTCCTTGACCTCTACCTTGGTAACCTACTTGGGCTACAAT
>BQNB010089386.1:0-27416 GCA_026074375.1 Tanacetum coccineum
CAGTCTTCATACTACCTTACCTCCAATATGGTTGATCCCTCTTAAGATATTTCAATTGCATTTAATATACTCTTAGGGGCATTGTAATAGTCTTTATACTACCTTACTTATGTGTTGCCTTAACGAAATATTAATATAGATAGCGGGTTCGTGTAATTCGTTCATAACTTAGGAAATACTTACAGAGATCATCACGAGTGTGACAAGGCAACAGGATCAGGAGAAGCAATCTAATGAGTAATTCATGATTAAGTAAATACACTATCTTATCATAAAGTTATCACCAGTAGTATAGAGTATATTTAGTTAATTAATTAGTTAATCAACCAATCTCTTAAACCATTGATTTTATATGCTTTTCATAAAATATAAAAATACAAAAATAATCTCCTTTGAATCCCGTAGATCTTGGCTAAGCCCTGTTCAAGCCTTCCCAACCTATTCCCTTAGAGAACAATAACAACCCCCCGAGTCTTGCCTATACTATGCTACAATGATTAGGTACACTGCCTAGGGCGTTGTAAAACTTCTTGTTGAAGTCTAACGACAACTGCATCAGGTGTGTACCTGATGTGCGGTATGTGAAGTAAAGCAAGCTTTACGACCCCCTAAGATGTGTAACTAACCCGATGTGTGAAATATAAGCTTTAAATTTATAAACTGGTTATTTTAGACTTCACCAACACTCATGGGAATGTACCCATTAGTGATAGTATTGAGAGTCGACAAGACTGAGTCGTTTGTGGAGCGAGTGATCCTAGATGTCTAACTCATAGTTTTATTAATCAACTGCGTTTTAAATCCGCCAATTGGTTTTTATTCTAATTTCTAATTTACTAAAAATGAAATAACTAATAAAGCTAATTACAATAGTGGTTAAGAAGGAAGAATGTGCTAGCCAAGCTGGTCCTTAAATGTCTACCTGACTCATCTACAAGTGCAATGACTTAACTAACACATTAGCTAGTGATTCATATCGGTTAATAAGCATAAGATTACAGTTAATCAGAAAACAAGTTTACCATATAAAAGCTAGCTTCATTCTTGATTGTATCAAACAACACAATAGTAGTTGGTGTTAAAGGGTCTTTACTCTTTGTAAGCACATTTTTAACATTAACTATCCTTTTCATTAGGTACTCCCTCACAAATTCCAGGCATGTGATGATGGGAACATCTCTTCCATCCAACAATTGTCTATTAAAGACTTAACACAAATCGCTTAGCAGAACATCACAATGTGCTCTACCTGCAATATCAACACAAGAGAATTGTTTAGCAGAACACAAATTGTTTAACAAAAACCACAAGTGACATTTTAAAGACAAATGAAATAGAATAAGCAAGCACTTTAACCCTGCAATGGGCTCTTGACCAATGTTGTGGAGGTATCTTTTTCAAATATTCATAAGTGTTAATACAAATATTCGCGTAAAAACGATATTTATATTTAATGATCTTAATAAATATAATGTGATATTGCATAAAAGTTAACGTAAACAAGTTATTAATCGTAAGTTTACGTGCCAACGTCAAATCACTTAAGTTATGAATATGGCATTATAAAGTGTAGTTAATGATTAAAGAAAATATTTTGTCTTGCATACTAGTCTAATCATTTGCATAAACCTATGTAAGCTTGCTTACATCTCTACTAATCAAATGATTTCAAATAAACATCTAATTAATTAACAACTAGTTATATTAGTAAATAAGACAAAATAAGGTTAACCATAAATGGAAATAATTTTTTCATATCTTTTCAAATCTATAAAATCTTTCCATTTAAATGTTAAGAAATATTTTCCTTCAAGAAACATGTACTAAATCAGATATTTAAGTACAATTAGAATATTTTATAAAGATTTGTAGTTAACCACTAAAAGACAAAAAATCGGTTATCTATAGCTAACAGATCCACCAAATAGGCAGACGGATCTAGGGTATGGTGAATCCGTCGATCCGTGGAGCTGGCAGATTTGAATTTGAATTTTTGTCTATAAATAGGAGCCAAATGTTTTCATTTGAACTAACCCTTTCCAAACATTCTTCTTACATATTTATTTTCTTACTTTCTCATACATTCTTTGATCATTATACTTGTTCTATAATCCATTACAAGTGATCCAATCATTCTAATCTTTAGTGAAGAACACAAAGAAGGTATCAAGCTTCAAGTGTTACTAGTTTAGTAGTGTCATCACATTTGTGATATTTATCTACCATCATCTATTTGTCTTGTGTAATCATAATTGTATGATTGATTAGTATTTTAGGCCTGAAAATACGTAGTGTATTAGATTGGTTCTATCTCGAAGTAAAACTCGATATTTAGCTTAGTACTAGAAAAAGTGTAAGCGACGTGTACGGTTTTCTCCGCCTAAAGAGAGCTTTTTGACATAGTGAAGAAAACTCTCAAGTTTGGTACTCGAAGAGTGAAGTATGGCAAAGAGGAGCTTCATAGCCGAACCACTATAAATCATCGTGTCTTTGGTTTGATCTTTCCCATCCTTACTCATTTACAAATTGCATTTATTTATTTATTCATTGCATTGTTATCATACACATACTTGTATATCTCTTTAATTCACATAAGTAGACTACCTAAGTTTTAATTTTTAAAAACGTAAAAACTATTCAACCCCCTTTCTAGTTTCCACAATTGGTATCAGGAGCCAAGGTCACCCTAGATCTTTAAAGTATATTGTACCTTAAAGCTTGAATCGATCTATGGATTTCGATAAATATCTAGAACAGAAATCTATGCAAAGACCATCACTTTTTGAAAGCAACGATTTTATATATTAGAAAAATAGATTTGAAACTTATGTGAAGTCAAAAGATTTAGATATTTGGCTTATTATCATAAATGGTGATTTTCCACCGGTTATCAAAAATGTGACTACTCAAGTTCTTGAGGTAGTTCCTTTTGAAAAACAAGACGATGATCTTAAAAACAAACTTGCTAAAACTAACGAAGCTAAAATGGTTTTTTATAATGCTTTTCTTAAAATGGAATACGAATTTTTTTTATGTGTAAAACGGCTAAAGAAATTTGTCAATCATTGGTAATCACACATCTAGGTAATAGTTAAGTCAAGTATAATAAATTTGATCTTCTTGTTGAACAATATGAACAATTTACTATCCTTAACAAAGAATTTATTAATAGCGATTTTGCTAGATTTAACACTATTATTACTAGTCTTAAAGCACTTGATGAAGGTTTTTATAGCAAGAACTATGTTAGGAATTGTCTTAGGGTTCTACATCCAAAATGGAGAGCAAAGGTTACGGTAATTAAAGAATGGAAAGATTTGTCGTCACTAACTCTAGGAGCTAATCGGTAATCTCAAAGTACATGAAGTAATCATGGAAAAGGATTCCGAAATTTACAAAGGAAAAAAAGGAAAGGGTTAAGTCCATTGCCTTAAAAGCTAAGAAAGAGTATAGTGATGATGAATCTTCGACATCCAAAAGTAACGACGAAGAATATGCTATGGCCGTAAAAAACTTTAAAAAGTACTTTAGAAGAAAGGGTAGATTTGCTAGACAACCATGAGAGGAGAAGAAATCATTCCAGCAAAGGGATGATAAGAAAAGCTAGAGTGATAGGAAATGCTTTAGATGCGATGATCCGAATATATCATTATTCTATTTTCGCTTATTGAAATCACTTTACTTTATTTAGGTACCAAAATGCCTAGTGAATACCAACAAGATCATCATAAAACACTTCAATATGATCCAAAAATCTATGATGATCCAAACATGACCGAACCAATAGAGGAAATTTATAGAAACACCCTGTTTATGAGGGTCAAACCATTGATGAATCCTTTTACCAAGACACCACTCCCGAAACCATAACAAAGTTTAGGGTTATTAACTTTGATTGTCTTCTAAATCTCAATGAGGAAATTTGTCTTAGGTTTATTATAGAATTTTACAAAATGTGCACATCGAAAGAACTGATGATAACAATATGTACCTAGCATTTAAGATCATGGGTCAAGACTTTGAGTTTTCATTGGAAGAATTCTCTGAAATCACCTCTCTTCTGAACCAAGGCATTTGTGTTTACACTGATGCTTTGTCACTTGATTCACTTAAGCCAAACCTAGAGACAACCCCTCTATGCCACACAAACCTTCCCTCTCTTGATGACATTAGGAAAATGATTCATCAAATAGTCATTTTTAAAAACAAACCAAAGATGGCATGGTGCCTAAATTCCTAAACCATATTTGATAAATGTGACAACTCACATTTTTTCAGGTCATTACACGTCAATAAACTCAAAACTATTTACTTTGAACATTTACATGTTTACTTTTACGCGTGTCGTTAAGTTAAATCGCATAGCCAGGAAAACAACTTTAAACGTAAACCGACACTAAACAAATATAAGTTTACGTCAAATATGTCTTATATGAATTTTACGAATATAATTTATAAGTCTACACATTTTATTTTGCAAGTTTTACGTAAACGCTTAAACTTCCCGGTTTAGTTCATGCATGCATGCATTATGCATCACCTCCCTAATATATGTATACTTACACATGCATAATAATTCAAAATACACAAAATTCAAATGTTTTCTTCCTTGTTTGTCATCTAGCCGCCCCTTTCACCTCTAATTATGGAGAGTCCAACATTCTTAAACATATACATCACCATTTTAGTGTTATGCTAGTCCATATGGCATCTTGTGACTTTCAGTTGTCACACAAAACTCTACCTACCTATTCTTGCTTATATATGGACGGCAACAAGAAGGAAGCAACACAAAAAATCCTAGTTTTGGATAAAACTTTACTATTTGATCAAAAATAAGCTTTAGACCATACCTAAATTAATTCTATACAAAGGAAATGTACCTAACATCTCTTATTCATCACAACAAAAATAAAAAACTACTCTATTTTCTCTCTTGGGTTTTGGTTTCCATTAAGGAAGAAGGGAAACAAGAATTTTCAAATTGCTAAATATTTTACAAGAATAGCTAAGGGTTGGTTTATGATCAAGAGTTTCATTGGTTGTAAACCTTGCTAAGATCATCTAATCTCATAATTATCTCATGTTTCCTTTCATTCATATATGTTATATCATCACTACATTCAAGTAGATATATCACCACTAAGTTTGTGTTAATTGTTTTTCTAAAAGAAAAGAAACAAGCAAAAACACTCTAATATGTTCTTGTGAAAAACTCTACAAAATGGATAATAAAAGTATATAACTACACTTATTTAACTTGTTCTAGTCATTTTATAAAATACTTGTTGATATAACATCTTTGTTGTTAAAATGGATGTTTATATATTTAAACTAGTTAAATTGTATTTAAGTTCATGTTTTTTGTTGTTATAATGGATGTTTATAAAGGTGTACCGCTAAGTGCAGAGCATGTTGATTGGCTAAATGACACTATTGAAGAGCCAAATGAACAGGAATTGAAAGCACATTATATGTACATGGAAAAGATTCACAAGGTCTTGACTGCAGATTACCTTTGAAGCTGAGTTATTAGAACGGGTACAATCCAATGATGACTATAATGTGTTTGCCACTAAAAGACAGCATTCGACACAACCTAAAACCATTAATGACACATGTGCGGTGGAAACGTTTAATAGTAATGTCATTCTTAATTGATACGTATTTTCTTGTAAATATATTTTTACTCAAGTTTTAAATTTATAAAACTCGATCTACCTGACAACGCACTAACGGGCAAAGAACCCGATCGTGGGTAGTACAGAATGGTAAATCTGAGGTCGTCCCAAGAGCTAAATTGCAATTAATTTTAACTTGAAATGTCACATTTAAAAATAATTTTTAATTTAAAATAACAATAAAAGTAAATTCATAAATTAAAGGAGTTGAAGATATCAGGAGAGAAAACGTTCTAACCTAGTTACTTCATTACTATTGTTATGAATACGTTTTCCTATGAAATGTTAAACTATGGTTTCATTAGTGGTTTCTAAGGTCGATAGACTTGAATAAGTATATTTAGCCTATCGTATACTCCCTGCGATTCCGAATCAGTCCAAATCGTATAAAAGGTAGGTTATCCAGGTTGGAGTGATGAATTCCAACTATTCCCAAAACTGATCGAATAATCTATACATATTATTAACCTCCTCTGAAAGAGTTCTTGTGCTTTTTAAAGTATATTAACTGATAAGGGCGGAGACCGGTTAGTTCCTACACTAGGGACGGAGTGTCAAATCCTCCCTAGTACCCGATTGATCCCATATTGAATTGGTAATCTAATAATGGGTCAAGCAAGATCCAAACCACCCGCAATACTACCAAAACCCAGGGTTACACGATAGTCAAGGAATATCTAACGAAACCATAATCTAACAGGAAACAAACATCATAACAATAGTAACTACATAACTAGGCCAAAAAACTGTAAGTGCTAGCCGAACATGGTAAAAAGAAAAACACAGCAAGAAATAGAAGTAATCATAGATTGAATGCTCATAATTCTTAAAGTATTCGCATTTGAAAAATTAAATACAAAAAGTAAGTAAAGTGTGATCTCCCATGGATTCTAAGTAGAATTCTTCAAAGGTTGGAAGCCTTTGTCGCCTCTCCAATTGGCTGTGGAGGAAGTGATGTTAGAATAGTTGAATGAGGCCTCTATTTATAGGTTTCGAACCTGTTACGGCGTAATCAATAAAAGTGTTACGCAGTAACCTTCATACACGATATTCCATAATTAAGCACTTGTTACAGCGTAACCAGTTATGGTGTTACGCCGTAATATTCAAATAGTTTCCATAGCTCGTGATCTTCTTTCCATATATGTGGATCTTTATGGTTACGGCGTAACCATAGGGTGTGTTACGTCGTAACTCTATCTTTAGAAAGATTTCCTTCCATTTACATGGTTATGGCGTAACTAGATATGGTGTTACGCCGTAAAGTCTTCCTTGATCTTTGAACTTGCTTAATTTATGTTACGGTGTAACCATTTATAGTGTTACGCCGTAACAACTTTGAATAATTGCACTTTAAGTCCCTTTTCCCTTGTTTCTTGTCATTTTCTTGTATTTCCCTTGAAAATTACAAAATGATAGAAATATCTCGTTTTCGAGTATTAGTGAAACATTTGCATGTAATCTAGGGGATAATTTGACACTAAAAAGTATTAAATATTTGATGTTATAAAATATCCCCCCACTTGACTTCTGCTTGTCCTCAAGTAGAACCTGTTAGAACATTTCATAAAAAGATTTCTCAGGTATAACTCCAAGAAATGAATCTATAAAACACTTATGCTAGAAATCATCAAAGCAGAACACCTCACGAAAAGGGGATAAAAAGTCACTCAACTCTCTATTAGTCTAAGTGTTTCAATTTCGAGGTGATCGGTCAATTGCAAAGTCATAGCATGTATTCTATCATAAGCTTGGAATGTACACAAATCTGCACCAGTTAGAATTAGGGTCTAAATAATTCTTAAAGGCAACAAGGGTAATATGGTTTTAAAGGGTGATAAAAGGGTTTGGATAGTGATGTGCTGTCGTTGTATGGTATATTTAAGATGATTCAAGTTTTAAATTTATATTTTTTTTTTTTTTTTTTTTTTTTTTTTTTTTTTTTTTACGAACTAAACCAAAAACAATACTTTAACGGGCAGTGTACCCGATCGGTAGTAGTTTCGTGGTAAGTAGGGTGTCGAACACTTGAAGCGAGGTTAAATCTATCAATTTAATTAATATCTTGGTTATCTAATCTATGTTAATTCTATTTTATTCTAAACCTATGTTAAACCTATGTCAGTCTAACTCCTAATTCTAACGGGAAAAGGGGTTTTCAGTTAGAGAGCCTAGCACAGTTTGGTTGGTGTCTATAATCAATTCAAGGCACTTTAACCCACGCAAGCTAATTAACAAAAGATGAAAGAGCGGTCGAACCTTATATAAGAAAATTGTATTAACCATTATTAATCCGATTAGAACGTTGGTTTGTTTATTTAGTGCAATGATTTCTTCTCTCGAGGTGGCATATCATTCGTAAGACTTAGGCGTTACATCATCCTAAGACCTAGACACAATAATTATGTCACAATTAAAGCATCCGCATAAAGCATCCTTATTTGCTGATTATAATATATCTTAGGGATTAAAGCAATGGTGATCTTGTTAAACCCTAGCTCATAGAGACTTTACCTACTTACCGCTTAATGGCAATTTATACACTAGTAGTCCACTTGTCCAACTATCCAATGGAATCAGAACGTTACTTGTTGAATTATCTAGGTCACCTGCTAGTCAACACGATCAATAAACCATTGGCAATATCCAATTAACTAGTTAAGCCCGAAACGTATCATAGAAACAGACTTAAAAGGATAATATTTGTGTAACTATGATTCTAGATGTATAAATTACTATATGGAGAGCTATCCCGAACTCTAGATCTGCTTGGTCCGCTTTACTAGATCCAGTTGAATGATAGGTCGCATACAAAAGCGCGTAAACAAGTGTAAATTGATAAATATAAACAAGCACTCAACGATAAATCAAGAAATCAAGATAAACAAATACCAAACATTCAGATCTTCATAATAATGGCTAATACCCGAAGGTATTAGCCTTCAGACGTCATAATAAATACGAGAGCTATTATTTAGCCAAGGTAAACTAACCGAGTTAATGAATGACACCAAAAACTAAATGATTACTAAAGTATATGGAATTACACGTTGTCTCCTATGGAATTGATAGTGTTGCTTGACCTCTTCTGCTCTTTTTCTCTTCTAAAAATTGACTTTTGTGGTTTAGGTATCGAGAATTTGATTTAGCACACTTAAAACTTATTTTTAAGTTTTGTATTTATAAGGTCTGGAAGTCAGTTGGATACGGCGTATCCAAGAGTTGGATATGGCGTATTGGGGATTTCTTGGAGTAGGGACCACGCTTGATATCTTCTAGAATATTATATTGATTCCATATCTTGAATACGACATATTGATTCTCTCTAGATATGGCGTATTGATCTTTATTCCTCTGTGGTCTTTGGTGAGTGCAGGCACGGATACGCCGTACCTTCCTTGATGGATACGGCGTATTGGTCTTCAGAATTGTAATCTTCAAAATATCTTCATTTAAGCTCGAGAATGTGCGCCTTTTGCTAACTTTCACCAATTACTCCATAATTACTGCAATTCTTAAATATAAACGATTAAGTAACAATTCTTTGTCATAACTATACAAAATGGGTTAATAACATGGGATAAATGATGCTATAAAATAGATGTTATTTGATGTCATCAAATATCCCCCCACTTAAATCCTACTTGTCCTCAAGTAGCCTTTAGAAGTTTATAAAAATGTATCCCTAAGGATATTTTCCGTTAAAGCATTTATTCGATCTATTACAAGTACACAACACAACACCTCTCAAATAGGAAGATGAATAAAAACTCAAATCATCAAAGTAATCTATGTGGTAACGTGTAACTAATTTGCTTAATTGCTCAGTCGTGACGAGTATTCTATCATAAGCTTGGCAAGGATACACATCTCCACCGCTAAAGCTAAGGAGTAACAAGTTTATAAAGGTAAATATGGGTTTTTGTATAGAAAAGCGTACAGTTTGATCATTCTACAATCTTTCACCAGAAGTACCACTCTAACAAGGCAGCTGAAGCACACATACACACCCGGAATGCCGGGATAGCCATGTGTGTTTGATCACATCCCCATTCAAATTTAACCAACGGTTAGGATGAAGAATGATATAGGGTAGGAACCTTCTAACTTTCACCAAAAGTCATAAACCAACGAGGCAGCTAAGACATGCATACATGGCCGTAACGATGGAATAGACATGCACGCTCGAACAAGTCCTCATTCGCGTAAAACCAGCGGCTAATCATCAGGTGAGAGGGAAGTAAATTGTTGTTAAATAAAAATCAAGAAACAAATAGATTAAGACTTAAGATACAAGTTGCTAGACACTTATTTCCCGACTGTTACCATGATAAAGACATAACTATTTACAACGTCTTGATCATTGATAAAAAACACCAACCTAAGTTGGCGTTCCCGTAACGGTCAACTTCCTAATCATCCCAAAACTTTACATACTTTACAAGGTAAGTGGCGATATCTTCCACTTTGTATAATACTCTACATCGTTGATTTTTTAGACGTATCAACGAATAATCGATCCTTCGTGTAATTCCTTCGGTAGTTGCGAAACGATTATCTTTAAACTTTCTTTCTCTTTTTGTATTTTTCTCATTTTTTCAATTTTTTTTTGCTAACTATACTTCAAATCTCGGTGTAGTTTCACCATCTTCACGATCATAATAATTCCGGATAATTTCTTCGATAGCTCCTTCGTCTTCGGATTAACCAATAATTGTGACGGTAGTAAAATCATATGAGCTTTGACTACTAATATACATTCCCATTTGCAATGCGCAAATTTCCAACCGTACTAATGATAGAAAATGACATAAGACTCGGAAAATACAAACTTTACACTTTAAGCAACTAGCAACTATAAATTAAAATTAATCTAACAGGGTAGGTTAAGGTGTAAGGGTGTAACGAAACAAATAGTTGGTGTAAATTCCTAAAGGATTGGCTCTACGGGTTGTTCTAGTGGATCATCACTCTAAAGATGAGAGTGGAAAAGGGTTTAAACGGGAGGTTAACTAACCGGTGTAGTTAGTTAATAAGCAACATGTAAAGGAGATTTGGGTGTAATCCTAAAATTTACCAATTTAAACAAGTTACTCCATCTGAATCCATAGTACTTATCATTGCGGTCTCGAGTGATATACCAAGTCAAATTCTAAAGTCTACAACATCACCGGCACACTCATATTTTGTGGAATTTAGGTAAACATTTAGAAACGGAAAGGTTAAATCCTTATAATATCTAACAAGGGTTATTGTGTACGGGTTATGTATCATGTAATTTCACAAAAGTATGCTTAATTTTTTTTAATTTGAGCATAATTTAAGCATTTTAGTGTGAAAAATAGGACAAGTAAACATTCTAATTCCATCCCCCCACTTGAATTATACAACGTCCTCGTTGTATATATAAAACATTAAATACGGTAATTTAAAAAGAATTAGAATGAGAAACTCCCCTGATATTTGCTCGGTAGATTCTCCAGGTTGCGTTTATGAGCAAGATTGTGTGCTGAAAAAGAGTCTGAATCTAGCACGAACAACACACACATAGAATTCCAGAAAATATGCATTCCACCAACTACGTCGATATTTCTTTCTCGAGGTCCTGTATAAAATATAGGAAGAACAAGTGCATTCCTATCTTGGTACCTATGGTTAATTTAAACTAAACTAAACAAACTAATTACGGGTCAAACTGGTGGATACGGGGTATCAGTTTTGGTGAATTACACACGTTACTTACAAATCTGACAATTATATTTTATAGTGCATTGAATAAAGACTGATAAACGTCAAGACAATCTTACCGCCGTATTGTATGGAGCAGATACGCCGTATTGATGTCTGGGAAGATAGACTCGATAAAATTAAATAACAAATCGGGTTGTCTCCCGGGAAGCACTTTTGTTTACAGTGAAGTCTTTAAGTTAGAATTTTCTTCAGCTTCCTCTTTACATTGTATCATCATTCAATTCAATCACTTCTTTCTCTTCCTCATTATTATATCCATCGTGATACTTTTTCAATCTTTGTCCATTGACTTTAAAACTGATTCCGTTTTTATCGATAATTTCCACGGTTCCATATGGATGTACAGTTTTCACCACATTCAGGCCGTACCGCTTTAATTTAAGCTTTCCTTGATGCATTTTAAACCTAGAGTTAAATAAAAATACTTTATCTCCTGCTTTGAAATCTTTATCCCCTCAAAGCCTAGAGTCATGACATCTCTTAGTTCGTTCTTTGTAGATTCAGGTGTTTTCATAAGCTTCATCTCTTAGCTCTATTAATTCATTAAGTTCTATGAAACGGTTTTTTGCAGTAGCGGTGAGATCCATATTACATTGTTTCAATTCCCAATATGCTTTATGTTCGATCTTTACAAGTAGGTGACAAGCTTTTCCATAAACCAATCTGAAAGGGGTGCATCCAGTGGGTGTTTTGTAAGCAGTTCTGAATGCCCATAATGCGTCATCAAGCTATTCTGACCAATTCTTTGGGTTATACCCAACCGATCTTTCCAGAATACATTTTATAGCTTTATTGGTTACTTTAGTCTGTTCGTTTATTTGAGGGTGATATGTAGTAGATAATCTATGAGTCACTCTTTATTTCTGCAAGGCTTTTTCTAATTGAGAGTTACAAAAATGCGTCCCTCGATCACTAATCAAAGCTTTAGGAACTCCGAATCTTGCAAATAGCCTTCTTAAAAACCTAATCACAATGCGAGCATCGTTTGTAGGAAGAGCTTGAGCTTCCACCCATTTTAAAACGTAATCTACTGATACTAATATATATTTATTCCCCTTTGAGTTCAGAAAAGGCCCCATAAAGTCTAGTCCCCCTATATCAAATACGTCACATACCTGAATGTTGTTTTGTGGCATCTCACTTCTTGATGATATGTTTCCTGATCTCTGACATGCATCGTACCTCATCACATAATCTTTAGCATCTTTAAAAATTCTAGGCTAATAAAATCCATATTCGTAGACTTTCCTTCCAGTAATTGACTCACTATGATGTCCCCCAGTTGGTCTAGAATGACAATGTCTTAAGATTTCAAGGATTTCGTTCCCAACATACACTATTTTTCATTACATTATCCGAGCATCGCTTGAATGCATATGGTTCGTCCCAAAAATAATTCTTAACTTGAGAGAAAACATTCTTCTTCTTTTTTCAGGTGTCTAATTTGGGGGTACAATCTTTCCAACAATATAGTTAACATAATCAGCATACCATGGTTCATCGTTATTGAGCTCGGCTTTCAATATTATAAGATGCTCGTCGGGAAATTCATTAGTTATTTCCTCTTCTGTGAAAGTTCCTATATCAGGGGTTCTCAGTCTTGACAAATGATTTGCAACTAAATTTTTTGACCCTTTTTATCCTTAATCTCAATGTCAAATCCTTAGAGAAGTAGAACCCACCTAATAAGTCTTGGTTTCACGTCTTTTTTGCTGAACAAATACTTCAAGGCAGAATGATCAGTGTAGACTACAGTTTTTGATAAGATAAGATATTGACGAAACTTATCAAAAGAGAAAACAACTGCGAGAAGTTCTTTTTCGGTGGTGGTATAATGTTCTTGGGCATTATTCAAAGTTTTGCTGGCATAATAAATCGGCTTGAATTTTCCATCAATTCGTTGCCCTAAAACAGCTCCAACAGCGAAATCACTAGCGTCACACATTAATTATAATGGTGCGTTCCAATCGGGAGATATGATGATAGGTGCGGTGGTCAGTTTTTCTTTCAAAATGTTAAATGCCTTTTTGCAATCATCAAAAAAATTAAACTTCGCGTCTTTCATCAGAAGCTGGGTCATTGGTTTATAGATCATGGAGAAGTCTTTTATAAACCTTGGTAAAAATCCAGCATGCCCAGAAAAACTTCTAACTCCTTTTACATTAGTCGGTATGGTAATTTAGCAATCACATCGATTTTGGCTTTATCAACTTCGATTCCTGCTCCAGAAATTTTGTGTCCTAAAACTATCCCCTCTTTTACCATAAAATGGCATTTTTCCCAATTTAGCACAAGGTTGGTTTCTTCACATCTAGCAAGCATTCTATCTAAGTTAGCTAGATTAAACACAATAAAAAGAATCTCACCAAACGCTGGGAAGTCTGTCTGAAAACCTCCATAAAGTCTTCCACCATGTCGTGGAAGATTGCCGTCATGCATCTTTGAAAAGTGGCAGCAGCATTACATAATCGAAACGGCATTCGTCGGTAAGCGAAAGTCCTATAAGGACAGGTGAAGGTAGTATTTTCTTGATCCTCCGGAGCGATTGGTATTAGGAAGAATCCTGAAAATCCATCAAGATTATTGTAGTTTCATTCTCCACATAAAATGTTTCTAACATTTGGTCAATGAAAGGAAGGGGAAAATGGTCTTTTTGAGTTGCATCATTAAGTTTACGGTAATCAATGCATACCCTCCATCCAGTAACTATTCGGGAAGGGATTAATTCATTATTATCATTCAAAACTACAATCATCCCTCCCCTTTTTTGGCACAACATGAATAGGGCTAACCCATGAACTATCTAAAATTAGATAAATTAGCCCGGAATCAAGTAGTTTCACAATTTTGTTTTTCACATAATTTTGGACTTTTGGATTTAGACGTCTTTGGGGTTGGATGACCGGTTTATAGTCATCTTTCATCAGAATCTTGTGTGTACAGTATGACAGACTAATTCCCTTAATGTCTAATCATTTTCCAAGCAATTGCTCCTTTTCGTCTTTCCAATACTCGTAGAAGCGAAATTTTCTCTTTTTCGGACAATTCGGATGAGATAATAATGGGAAAGGATTTGTCTCCGTTAAGATATGCATATTCTAAGTGTTAGGGCAAATTCTTCAACTTAGGTTTCTTCTCATCGATCTCGTTAGCACTGGCTGAATAAAGGTGTTCGCTTTTAACATCATTGCCATTTATAGTTCCCTGCATAACTGGATATGGCGTATTAATAGAGTTGATACGCCGTATCGAGTTTTCTGAATCAGACCTATTCTTTTCATCGCTACTGGTAGATCCACAGCATTCTAGGTCTGATTGATCAATAGATTTTTCCAGTCCCCTTGATAAAAACGAGTCAGGCTCTTTATTTGCCAGCAATTCCTGAGCTTCTTCGTTGATTGTGTCATCCAAATCATCAATCCCATAACATTCATCATCTTCAGTAGTTGGCCTTTTGATTGATTGGTCTACGTCAAAGACTACTTCATCATCCCCCACTCTTAGTGTTATCTTCTTATTAAATACGCCACTCATGGCTCTAGCGGTTGCCAAAAATGTCTTCTTAAAATTGTAGGAACTCTTGAATCTTTGGGCATATCTAGGATGACGAAATCTATAAGAAGGATGAATTTATCTACTTTAATCAGTACGTTTTTTATTATTCCTCTCGGATATTGGATCGACCTATCCGCAAGTTCCAAACTCATTCTAGTAGCCTTTGGTTCTCCCAAACTAAGTTTCTTGTACATCGTGTATGGTATTAAGTTTATGCGAGTCTCCTTATCTGACAATGCATTATCAATGTGTAATTGGCCAATGTCACAAGGAATAGTAAAACTCCCTAGGTCTTTCTCCTTTGATGGAAGCTTGTTTAGTAATATGGCAGAGCATATTTCGTTTATAATGATTTTGCAAGCCTCTTCCAGTCTGGCCTTGTTGGTTAGCAAACCTTTCAGAAATTTGGCATACTTCGGCATTTAACCAATGCTTCGATGAAAGGCAAGTTGATGTGGAGTTGCTTTAAATTTTCCAGGAATTTCTTCTGTTGAGCCTTTTCTTTTTCTTTTCTTAATCTTCTGGGAAAGGTACTGGTGGTGTTTGTACTTCATTTGATGGTTGAACGACAGGTTCACTAGTCGTCTGAGGTTGATCATTATTGAGGACTTCGTTTGATCCGACTGGCTTTTCGGGTTCAACTGTTGCAGGTTCTTTTGGCAGCACATTGGTGTCATTATCATGAACATCTTGAGTCGTAGTTTTTCCACCTCTAGTAGTCACTCCTTTCACATCGTAATCTACCATTGGAACGTTATTAATTACTTTTAATAACTCTTGTAACCCGAATCTGAGCTCAATTAGTGAATTATTCCTTTCTTTAAATAAGAGCTCGTTGTTAGTTTAGAAGTCATAAATGAATGCCCTCATCTCCTTGTGTTCTTGTTTTCCTTCGTCAATGAACTTGTTTAACATCTCCTTTATTGTCAGGCTTCTTTCAGGGTAGTTAAAATGATATGGACGGAGTCTGGATTCTGTTCCTGAAAAGTAAGACATGATGCAAAGTAAAGCTATTCTAGAAAAATAGATTTGTAAAGAAAATAATTAATACGCCGTATTCAAAGAGGTGAATACGTCGTATAACTGATCAGAGTAGATATGCCGTATCTAATGGACGTAGATACACCGTATCGTACTGACAGAATATGAAAATGATTAAAACAAAAAATTAAATATGCAGAATAATATACTAATCTAAATTACACTAATCCTAAGGGTTAGATCTAATCTAATGTTAAAAACCAAAATATCAAATAAAAATCAAGATTAATTTTTACTCCTCGGCAACGGCGCCAAAAAATTGATGTGCTGTCAATGTATGGTATATTTAAGATGATTCAAGTTTTAAATTTATATTTTGCCGACAAAACCAAAAACAACACTTTAACGGGCAGTGTACCTGATCGGTAGTAGTTATGTGGTAAGTAGGGTGTCGAACACTTGAAAGGCAGGTTAATCTATCAATTTAATTAATATCTTGGTTATCTAATCTATGTTAATTCTATTTTATTCTAAACCTATGTTAAACCTATGTCAGTCTAAATCCTAATTCAAACAGGAAAATAGGGGTTTACAGCCTGAGAGACTGGCACGGTTTGGTTGGTGTTTATAATTAATTCAAGGCACTTTAACCCACGTAAGCTAATTAACAAAATATGAAAGAGCGGTCAAACCTTATATAAGAAAACTGTATTAACCATTATTAATCCGATTAGAACGTTGGTTTGTTTATTTAGTGCAATGATTTCTTCTCTCGAGGTAGCATATCATTCGTAAGACCTTAGGCGTTACCATCATCTTAAGACTATACACATAAGTCTGTCACAATAAAGCATCAAGCATTTTAAAGATCCTTATTTGCTGATTATAATCTATCTTAAGGATTAAAGCAATGGTGATCTTGTTAAACCCTAGCTTATAGATACTTTCCCACTTACCGCTTAATGGCAATTTATACACTAGTAGTCTACTTGTCCAACTATCTAATGGAATCAGAACGTTACTTGTTGAATTATCTAGGTGCTTACTAGTCTATACGATCATAAATCATGGCTATATCCAATTAAAAATAGTTAAGCCGATGCGTATCCTAGACATAGACTTAGAAGGACAATATTTATGTAACTATTATTCTAGATGTATAAATTACTATATGGAGAGCTATCCCGGAATCTAGATCTACTTGGTCTGCTTCACTAGATCCAGTTGAATGATAGGTTGCATACAAAAGTGTGTAAACAAGTTTAAATTGATAAACATAAACAAGCACTCAACGATAAATCAAGAGATCGTGATAAACAAATACCAAACATTCAGATCTTCATAATAAATGGCTAATACTTGAAGGTATTAGCCTTCAAACGTCATAATAAATACAAGAGCAATTATTTAGACAGGTAAACTAACCGAGTTAACGAATGATACCAAAAACTAAACGATTACTAAAGTATATGGAATTACACGTTGTCTCCTATGGAATTGATAGCGTTGCTCGACCTCTTATGCTCTTTTTCTCTTCTGAAAATCGACTTTTGTGGTTTAGGTATCGAGAATATGATTTAGCACACTTAAAACTCGTTTTTGAGTTTTCTATTTATAAGGTCTGGAAGTCGGTTGGGGTTACACGATAGTCAAGAAATATCTAACGAAACCATAATCTAACAGGAAACAAACATCATAACAACAGTAATTACATAACTAGGCCAGAACTTTAAGTGCTTAGCCGCTCATGGTAACAGAAACACAACAAGAAATAGAAGTAATCATAGATTGAAAGCTCGTAATTCTTACAGTTATCGTATTTGAACGATTAAATACAAAAAGTAAGTAAAGTGTGACATCCCTTAGACTTCAGGTGGAATTCTTCGAAGGTTGGAAGCCTTTATCGCCTCTCCAATTGGCTGTGGAGGAAGTGATGTCGGAATAGCTTGAATGAGGCCTTTATTTATAGGTATTGAACTTGTTACGGCGTAACTGATAAAGGTGTTACGCCCAACCTTCTTACACGGCATTCCATATTTAAACAGTTGTTACGGCGTAACCAGATATGGTGTTACGCCGTAACCTTTAAATAATGTCCATAAGTACGTGATCTCCAATAATTGTAGATCTTCATGGTTACGGCGTAACCATGTAGGGTGTTACGCCGTAACTCTATCTATGGTAAGATTTCCTTCCAAATTCATGTTTACGGCGTAACTAGATATGGTGTTACGCCATAAAGTTGTCCTTGATCTTCGTACTTGCTTAATTTATGTTACGGTGTAACCATTTTTGGTGTTACGCCGTAACATTCTTTAGAAAATTACACTTTAGGCCATTTTTCCCTTGTTTCTTTTCATTTTCTTGTATTTCACCTGAAAACTACAAAATGATAAAAAAATATCTCGTTTTCGAGTATTAGTGAAACATTTATAGGTAATATAGGGGGTATTTTGCTACTAAAAAGTATTAAATATTTGATGTTATCAAATATCCCCCATTGACTTCTGCTTGCCCTCAAGTAGAACCTGTTAGAACATTTCATAAAAAGATTTCTCAAGAATAACTTCAAGAAATGAATCTATAAAACATTTATGCTAGAAAACATCAAAGCCGAACACCTCACGAAAAAGGGATAAAAAGTCACTTAGCTCTCCACTAGTCTAAATGTTTCATTTTTGGGGTGACCGCTTAATTGAATGCATTCTATCATAAGCTTAGAAAGTACACAAATTTGCACCAGTTAGAATTAGGGTATAAATAATTCTCGACGACAACAAGGGTATTATGGTTTTAAAGGGTGATAAAGGGGTTAGGATAGACATGGGATACATATTTAATGGTTGTTAATATAAAAAAACAAATAGTTTAAAGTAATCTGAGGTTGTCATAACTAGCCACTGTCCATCCATGGGTCCAAGAGTCTATGTTCGAAAATCTGATCTTCAATAATGGGCTACTAGCTCTATTATTATTATTATTATTATTATTATTATTATTTTGCACCATCTTTACACTTTTTTAGCACATGGGTGGATTTTTGTTTCACCCTATTGTCTTCACTTTCTTCATGATAAATATGCAAATGTTACAGTAGTTTATATCATTAATTATTGCCCCTGCAACATCCGATATTATACGCACATCCCCTCACTTAAGATAAACAATGTCGACAATAGTGATACAGAGGGGTCTTTATAGATCATAACTGATTGGTCTTCTACGAATGCATATAATTTTCGTTCTTATTCCCCCTGAACCATGGACTTAAGCAGCGAGAGATTTCAACACTTCATTTTGTTGAACCATGGACTTAGGTAGCCAGCATTTTCAACACATAGATATTTACAGACTACAAGGTAGGCTAAGGTGAAATGGTGAAATGAAACATATATAATGGGGTAAAAACATAGATTGGCTCAACATGGGTGATCTAGGGGTATCTTGCACTAATAATGAGTGCAACAAAAGGGTGTCAGAGTAACAAGTCGATGAACACACACATATATAGGCTATTTGGGTGAATTCCTAAATGTTGCCTTCTTTAACTATCTATTCCTACTAATCAATTAGGTCTCAAAATAATGTACAAGCCAAGTTCTAAAGTCTACAATACTACCGGCACACTCAATATTTTGGTATTTTTTGAATAATATGATGGAAACGGAATATTAGGCTTAAATCTCACCAAGTAATAATAAAGGGTAATGTGCATTCGGCAAAGATTAATTCTAGTTATTTAAGAAAAACATGTCAAAAATTTTAAAATTGGCATAATTTTCAAAGAAAACTAGAAAATCGAAGGCAAAACATACGTCAAGTATTAATTCTACTCCCATCCCCCCACTTGAATTGTACAATGTCCCTATTGTACATTAAGGAAATGAAATAAAAAGAAAGAGTAGAATTAGGACAAGAAACTCCCTGAGCATTGCTATAAGATTTGATATATGGCGAAAATCTTTAGATTGTTTTTGTCTTCGAGCAAACTCTTTATCCCTCGTGATCACAAATACAAACCCAAGCATAAAATCGTTCTACAAGAATTATGAAGTGTACAGGAAATACAAACCTAACTCACTTTCGTAGGAATCACGGTTGCATTTAGCATATGCAACAAGCCTTTTAAACCACTTGGTGGCCCAAGTGGACGAGTTTAGTCTCGTAAGGGCTTCCAGAGAACATACCTACAAAGTTCATTTAGATGTACAAGGTTTAAACATGTTAAAAACTTTAATTTTGAGGTTTTCAGAAGGAGGTTATGGCGTAACCTTGGTGGTTACGCCGTAATCATGTGGGTATAAAAAAATTATGTTTTTAAAGAGTTACGGCGTAACCATGAAATGGGTTACGTCGTAACTATAATGGTTACGGCGTAAACTAAAGTTGTTACGCCATAACTGCTGCAAATTCAGCAGAGTTACCACATGATTATGAGTCGAGTCGGTCTCGATAAATGCCTCCTAGCTGCTGGATCCTGCAAAACAAAGTTGAAACATACAAACTAACTAATATGCAGAATGAAAGATAGTCATGGGGTGCCTCCCACAAAGCGCTTGTTTTTGTTTGAGTCACGAGCTTGACTCCACCTATATTTTCCAAGTAATATGGTGTTCCTTCCCTCACTTGAGATTAAGTGCGAGTGAGAGTAGCAATGGACCCCATGATTTGCTACTGGGTAGGGGAATGACAAATTAGAACCATACTGCTGCTGAGATTTCATTTCCCATGATGATTGGCTCACTTAGTGAAGTAATTTCTGAATGAAGGTCTTTATAACAGGGTTATCATATTCCTTTTCGACAACCTTTGTAATATTAGAAAATTCCTCCTCGAATTTGTTCAATTGCTTGTCAGACATATGATTTGTAGCCGGTGCTACATAATCGTCGTCAGGTGGTGTGATGTGAACCGTCTGAGGGGTCAAAGGTTTTACGCTATCAATTAGAGGAATATCATAATCCTGTTCCTCTTCTCTTACAAGCTCTCCATATTGCAATTTATATATCTAGAATCATAGGATCACAAATATTGACCTATCTTTGCCCTTTGATTATGAGCTTAGTTGAGCCATAAGGTGACCTTGGTACCAACGAGTCATTCTAATCAATTGGTAAGGACTCGTGGACAGTGGACTATATATATAAAGAGCCGTTAAGTCAGTAAGTGGGTAAAGTCTCCATTAGCTAGGTTTTATTTAAGAGCACCAATAGTAATCTCCTAAGATAGATTATAATAAACACATGCTTGCCTTTATGCGGAATGCGTCCTAATGGTGACATAAAAAAAAAAAAAAAAAAAAAAAAAAAAAAAAAAAAAAAAAAAAAAAAAAAAAAAAAAAAAAAATAAAAAAAAAAAAAAAAAAAAAAAAAAAAAAAACAAAAAAAAAAAAAAAAAAAAAAGAAAAAAAAAAAAAAAAAAAAAAAAAAAAAAAAAAAAAAAAAAATAATTAGCTGGCCTAGGTCTTAGGAAGAAGTAACCGCCTAAGTCTAGGAATGGTATGCCCCTTTGAGATTAAGACAAGCATTGCACTAATAAACAAACCTGCGTTTATTAATTATTCATGTTGATATGTTTCCTTACATTAGTTCTCGACTGCTTCTCTATTGTTTGTTTGTCTTCTTGTGTATGTTTATTGCTTTACTTGTCATCAAAACCTTAGGTAAGATAATTAAACCTCATGCCAGTCTCTCAGTTTCTGCAAGTACGTTCTCTTGCTTGAACGCCTCACCCTGGGCTGCTAGTATCATTCCTCTTACTCCAGACTGAATAGTCATAGTCATTGCTCGTACACGTCTAGGTTTCACTCGTTCCTTCCTACTTAGTGCATCTGCCACCACATTCGCCTTACCTGGATGGTAGCGAATCTCACACTCATAGTCACTAAATAACTCAATCCACCTCCTTTGACGCATATTCAACTCCTTCTGATCAAATATGTGTTGAAGGCTCTTATGATCCGTATAGATGACACTCTTCGTACCATACAAATAATGCCTCCAAGTTTTAAGGGCAAACACAACAGCTCCCAATTCTAGGTCGTGCGTTGTATAATTCTTCTCATGGATCTTTAGTTGTCTTGATGCATAGGCAATTACTTTGCCTCTTTGCATGAGTACACAACCTAATCCCTGGTTCGATGCGTCACAGTATACTACAAAATCTTCTACTCCATCAGGCAACGATAGTATTGGAGCATTACACAAATTATCTTTCAAAGTCTGGAATGCCTCCTCCTGTTCCACGCCTCACTCATACTTTTTGTTTTTCTAAGTCAACGAAGTAAGAGGTTTAGCAATATTAGAGAAATTTACAATAAAACGTCGGTAGTAACCCGCTAACCCCAAGAATGATCAAATTTTAGATGGTGTTGTAGGAGCTTTCCAATTATTTACCGCCCCAATCTTACTTGGATCCACGTGAATACCATTCTGGTTGACCACGTAACCAAGGAATTGCACTTCTTGTAACCAGAACTCACACTTGGAAAATTTTGCATACAACTTCTCCTTCTTCAGTAATTCCAACACCAGCCTCAAATGAACCTCATGTTCCTCATTAGACTTTGAGTAGACCAGAATGTCATCAATGAAAACGATGACAAACTTATATAGGTACGATTTTCATACCCGGTTCATCAAATCCATAAAGACTGCGGGTGCATTGGTTAATCCAAAAGGCATAACCGTAAACTCAAAATGTTCGTATCTCGTTCAAAAAATGATCTTTGGAATATCATCCTCATGTACTCGGAGCTGATAATAACCTGACCGAAGGTCTATCTTTGAGAAGTAGCGTGCTCCTTGCAGCTGATCAAATAGGTCATCAGTTCTCGGGAGAGGATAGCGATTCTTAACAGTCAACTTGTTCAACTCCCTATAATCAATACACATGCGTAATGCACCATCCTTCTTCTTAACAAACAACATAGGTGCTCCCCACGGAGAATGACTTGGTCATATGAAACCCTTGTCTTGCAATTATTGAAGTTGTTCAGACAACTCTTGCATTTTTGAGGGTGCTAGTCGATATGGAGACTTCGCAATCGGCGTCGCTCCAGGAATTAAATCTATGCGGAACTCAACTTGTCATTGCGGTGGCAATCCCGACAAGTCTTCCAAAAATACATCAATGAAATCTCGTACAACGGTAATATCACTCAACTCTGGTTCATCTTCCCTCGTGCTCATTAGTGTTTTTGTGCCTCCTAAGGTACGTTCCCCTTGAACACGAAGTATCTCACCACCTTCCAACGGTATCCTAACCACCTTCTCACGACACACTATTTCAGCCTTATTCTTAGATAACCAATCCATCCTCACAATCACATCAAAACTTCTATGACCCAATGGTATCAAATCTATAGTCAACAAGGAATTTCCTAGTTCTAGTTTACAGTCGCCGATAATCCTATCAACTTCTTCTTTCTTACCATTAGCTACTTCTATTACATAACCAGGGCTTACAATACTAGGTTTCACATTTAGTAAGGGCACAAATTTAGTGGAAATAAAACTAAAATCAGCTCAAGAATCAAATAGTACAGTAGCAAAGTGATCATTTAAAGAGAAAGTACCCATCACAACATTAGGATCCTGTAGGGCATCGACTGCATTCACACTGAAAGCCCTTCCTCTAGCTTGATTCCCATTGTCTTGGGTATTTTGGTTGCCCTCCAAAGCTAGGCGGTTTCCTGCTTGACCAGGTGCTCGGTTCAACTTAGGACAAGTATTGCGAAGATGTTCGGAGCTCCTACATTCATAACAAACCCTTTGATTATGTCCCATCCTAATAGCACTAACTGGCGCCGCCTGCTTAACCGGCGCTCGACAATCTCTGGCAAAGTGACCTGGTTTCTGACAGTTGAAGCACAACCTACAAGGTCAACTTTCTGGATGATAAGTAAAACACTTAGCACACTTAGGATATGCGCCCACATTCACATTTCTAGGAGGAGTTGTCACCACAAATCCTTTTCCCACTTTTGCCTTCTTATTATCTTTCCATGAACCTCCTTGTTTACTTGTTTCTTCCACTTCCTTTCTTTTCTCACTACTCCTTGTCAACGTACCACAACAGACCGCCTCATTAGTAAGTATCCTAGCCGTAAGAATAGCACTCTGTATCGTGGTTGGCTGAGTTGCTCGGAGCATTCTATGAATTTGAGGTGCCAATTCGTTTATATACCTTCCGATGCGCTTCGACTCAGGAGTTACCAAGTGTGGGACTAGTTTTGCCAACTCATGGAACCGATCAGTATACCCTGCATGATTAGCTCCAACCATAGTATGATTCTAGAATTCACTCTCCAACTTCTCTATTTTGTTGCTTGGACAAAACTCTTCCACAAGCAACGCCTTGAACTCAACCCATCTCATTCCTATAGCAGCTTCATGACCCCTTGCCTAAACCTGGGTGATCCATCAATTCAAGGCCTTATTTATAAACGAGCTGGCAGCATACTTCACCTTTTGATTTTCCGCACATCCACTATTTTCTATCACTGACTCAATTTTCTCAATCCACCTAGTAAGTGCTACCGCACCACCTTTCCCATCGTAGTCTCGGGGATTACAAGCCAAGAATGCCTTGTAAGAACATCCATTGTTTCCACCATTGCCATTCCCACCATTTCCACCATTAGCATTTGCATTGTTCACATTATTAGTTACTTGGGTGACGATTTGAGGAATGATGTTTTGCAATTGTTGCGTGATGATAGCAGCAATGTCGGGGTTCTCATCGTTGCTAGGGCCGCTTCGTCGGGATGGAGCCATTTCTATAAAAGATAAAATTTATATACATTAGACGATATAATAAGGATTTCCAATCCCATAATCTTATCATACTCTATACATAACCATATACGTACAAGTATAACCAACATATAACGTGTCAACATTAATCCATGTAATCATACTTGCAAGTCCACTTGTGTTGTGGCGCATGTATAATTATGTTGGCCACCATAATTATAGATGCCCCCTTTCACAAATGTACTCCCTCCTATGATGACACTTCTTAAGGTTAACACACCACATAACACATAATAAAAATCATTCAACTCATCACACGCGAAAATAATCCAACAAATACTTAAGTCATAATATTAAAATACTTGAAAATCCAAAAGTCGAAAATAAACATTCCTAAACATGGCTCCAACCATATAAAGACAAACTAAATTTCGACAAAACATGAAACAAGATGGATAGTCAGGTAACATATAGGCGGGAATTAGCTAAAAAGAACCTGGGTTGGGTCGAACGCCACTCTCACAAGTATCTTCCATATCCTTACACTTGGGTTTACTCCTTGCTGTGGACTCGAGATCTGACTCTACTTCATTTTCAATTGCTACATAACCTAGAGGCTCAAAGTTTGACCCTATTTCTGACGCCTCTGATGACATTAAATAACGTCTATTTTATAGCATCATTTATCTCATGTAATTAACCTATTTTGTATGATTATTGCAAAGAATTGTTACTTATCGTTTGTATTGAGAATTGCAGTAAATTTATGGAGTAACTTTTGAAGTTATGCCTAAAGGCACACATTTTTGGAGCATAAACAAAGAGTTCGGAAAGTCAACTGATCTGAACAGCCAAATCGCCGTAATTATTTCTAACCTATACGACGTATCCAGAGACTTGACGAATCAAAAGACAATGCCTGACTTTGAAGAATACGACGTAGCCACATTAAGATACGCCGTATATAATACTTTGGTCAACGAAGAAGAATCAACTGGTTACAACCAATATGCCGTATCCATAAAGGAAGATACGGCGTATCTGTACCTACACTCACCAAAAGACCACAAAGGAAACAAGATCAATACGACGTATCCAGAGAAGACCAATACGCCGTATTGGAGATATACTATGTGAATATTCTGGAAGATATCAAATGTGGTCCCTACTCCAAGAAACCCCTAATACGCCGTATCCAAGACATTAGATACGCCGTATCGAACCGACTCCAGACCCTATAAATAGAAAACTCAAAAACGAGTTTTAAGCATGCAAGTGAATCCCTAAACCACCAAGTCGACCAAGAGACGAATAAAGGAGCCTAGAAGGTCAGAAAAGAGCCTCAAGATCATAGGAAAACTCTTGTAATCTTTGCGCAACCCCATACGCGTTCGGTTAAGGTTTCTTTTCTTTAATCGTTCATATATGAAACCATGAGTATTTTTACAATGACTATCGGTTGATACCTTTAGGTATCAGCCATGTTTATGAATATTTCATGTTTGGTTTGTTTATATCGATTGCTTAATTTATCTTTGATTATTGATTATGTTTATCGCATGATACTCGTTTATGTGCTTTAATATGCGTTCGATCCATATATAAGGATATCGCTTGTAGCTTAACTAGATATCAGATAATTCTCATAAGTATGCGACCTATCATTCAACTGGTTCAAGTCCTACATATTTAATGCGCTGCAACTTCGGTGTTGTTTGGGCGTAGGCTAAGTTTCCGGGATAGCTCTCCACATTGTAATTTATATATCTAGAATCATAGGATCACAAATATTGACCTATCTTTACCTTTAGTTTAGTGAGCTTAGTTGAGCCATAAAGTGACCTTGGTATCAACGAGTACATTCTTATTCCATTGGTAAGGACTCGGACAATGGACTACTAGTATATAAAGAGCCGTTAAGCAGTAAGTGGGTAAAGTCTCCATGAGCTAGGGTTTAGTAAGAGCACCATTATTAATCTCCTAAGGTAGATTATAATCAACAAATGCTTGCTTTATGCGGATGCGTCTAATTGTGACAGAATTAGCGTGTCTAGGTCTTAGAAAGAAGTACCACCTAAGTCTAGGAATGATATGCCCTTCGAGATAAGACAATCATTGCACTAATACACAAACCTGCATTTTATCGGATTATTCATGGTTGATATGTTTTCTTTACATTAGTTCTTGACCGCTCCTCTATCGTTTGTTCATCTTCTTGTGTGTGTTTATTGCTTAACTTGTCATCAAAACCTTAGGTTAGATGCACAAAACCGTGCCAGTCTCTCAGGCTGAAACCCCTTTTTGCATTAGTTTTAGGTTTAACTTAGATAACTAAAATACTAATAGATTAGATATTAACACTCTCGCTCTTAGTGATCGACACCATACTTACCACGAAACTCTATCTGACCAGGTACATTGCCCGTTAAAGTGTTGTTTTTAGGTATAGTCGGCATAAAATAAATAGTAAAACTTGATACATAAAATACCTACTCACAACGACACATCAAGTTATTAGCGCCGTTGACGGGGAGTGAAGTTTTTTAATTCTTGTTTTTATTAGTATTTTTAGTTTAGTGTAGTTTTGATTAATTTGCATATTTGTGTGTTTGTTTTGTGTGTTTTCTTTCTGCATTATATATTTTGCATATTGTGTATTTGTATGTTTGATGCAGTATTACAATTCGTTGTA
>BQNB010089387.1:11311-27416 GCA_026074375.1 Tanacetum coccineum
TTTTGATTAGGAAAACTATTAATAAAACACCATATGAGATACTTAGAGGTAGGAGGCCTTCCCTAGAATACTTTAGATTTTTTGGATGCAGATGCATTAAAGAGACTTAAAAATTGAGGAATCACTTAATGTCACATTTGATGAAAGCCTACCCAAATCTAGGACATCACCTTTGGTAGATGATGGCATGATTAAAGAACAAGTCGTTCAGAATCATGATAGAACCCAAAATCCAAATTGTGATTTAGAGGAAGTCATACCCCTGGTAGAAAACATTAGAAAATTAGAGACCATCCCATAGATCAACAATAGGATAATTATATGAAAGGAATCTTAGGTCACATACCCTAGATAGAAGTAAATTCTTTGCATTTGTTTCAACCATAGAACCAAAAAACATTAAAGAAGCCATTAAGGATAAAAGTTGGACAATGGCTATGCAAGAGGAACTTGATCAATTCATACGTAACGATGTTTGGGATCTTGTTCTTTATCCGGTAGGTCACACCATAATGAGAACCAAATGGGTATTTAGAAATAAGTTAGACGAAAATGGTATAGTATGTAGGAATAAGGCTAGATTAGTAGCACAAGGCTATAATCAACAAGAAGGAATTGATTACGATGAAACCTATGCCCTAGTTGCTAGATTAGAGTCGATTAGAATTTTACTTGCATATGCATGTTGTTATATGTTCAAACTTTTTCAAATGGATATAAAAAGTGCTTTTCTAAATGGAGTCATTGACGAGGAAGTGTATGTTATGCAACCTCCCAGTTTGGTTGATTTTCAAAAACCAAATCATGTTTATAATCTTAAAAAGGCATTGTATGGACTTAAACAAGCTCCCAAAGCTTGGTACGATAGATTACAATTTTTTCTCATAAATAAAAAATATAAGATGGGAATAGTAGACATCACTTTATTAACTAAAATAAAAGATTCTCATCGCATAATCATTCAAATCTACGTTGATGATATTATCTTTGGGTCTACTTGTCAATTGCTTTGCGAAGAATTTTCTAAATTAATGCATGATGAATTTGAGATGAGCATGATGGGCGAGCTTAGCTCTTTCTTAGGATTACAAATTAAGCAAATGAATGATGGGATATTCTTTAATCAATCAAAATACATTAGAGAAATGATTAATAAATTTGGTTTGAAAAATTCAAAGTTATAAAGTTACCAAACTCTAATGTCTAGGAAAAGAGTCCTTACTTTAGATAAAGATAGTGAATCCATTGATAGCACTAAGTATAGAGAAATGATAGGTAGTTTGCTTTATCTCACCACTAGTAGGACAAATATAATGTTTAGTGTTTTCCTTTGTACTAGATTTCAGGAAGATCCTAAGGTATCTCATTTAGAAGCGGTTAAAAGAATAATTAGGTATATTATTGGAACACAACACCTAGGTCTTTGATATCCTAAAGATATAAGGGTAAATGTATTGGTATATGCCAATTCGGATCATGTGGGTGATGTAGTTGATAGAAAGAGCACAAGTGGAATTTGCACATTTGTAAGATCTTGTTTAACATCATGGTTTTAAAAGAAACAAACATCACGCGCTAACTCCATAACCGAATCCGATTATGTGGCGGCCAGAAGGGCTTGTCAACAAGCATTATGGATGAAGCAAGTGTTTGTGGATTATAACATCACGTTAAATGAGGTTCCAATACTATGTGATGATAAATGTGCTATCTAACATCAAGTCCTATTGATTACCCTATAACAAAGCACATAGAGATAAGACATCACTTTTTGAAAGACAATGTAGCCAAAAAACATATCACTATAGATAAAATCCCGTTAGGAGAAAATGTTGCAAATATTTTAAAAAACCATTGGAAAAGGATCAATTTAGTTATCTTAGATTAGGATTGGGTTTGATGTTGCAAGAGGAAGAAGAATGAGAAAAGAAGGACAAGATGTGATAGAAGAGTGTACCTTAAACAATTGACTAATCTTGCACACATACACAAAACAGTACTTTGTACTCAAACTTGGATATTTATGCAAATTTTTGGTTATTAACCACCAAACAAACAAATCATATTCTTATAAAATTCTATATAGTACTTTCCACTTCTCACTTCATGAAAAACACCATTAAAACATCAAAAACAAAAAGAAAGAAATCAAGAACTTTCAACAAGTAATTTCCAAGAACCTCTTGTCAATGATTAATATAAAGTCCTCTTTTAAACAAAGGTTTTTCAAAGCATAAAATCAAAGGTTTTTAAAACAAATGTATACATACTACACACTCTTCTATCTCTAAGTATGCAACATCAATTATAGGAAAAAGTCTAATTCGGAAGGATCCGTGAATCAAGGAGAAATGAGGGAAAGCTAAAGAAGTTGAAAAGGAAATTTGAAACAATAAAGGGATATGAAGGTGATGAAAGGATAATGTTTGAATTTATCTTGAAAGGATTTGCGAAAAGTGAGATTTAGGATAAGGTCAAGGAACCCTTAAGCCCAAAGTTGAATAAGGATGAGTACTCTATTTGTTGTGAGAATACAACTCATATAATGTATGCCCTCGAGGAAGCAAGAATGAAGTCAAGAGAGATGCTCTTGTCTATTCATCATAGCCTAAAGATGCTTCTTGATATCATCTCCAAGATGAAAAGGAAATTCGAGGATGAGAAGGTCAAAAGGAATGACAAAGGAAAGGAGAAAGTTAATGACTTCTAGAAAATGACAACCTAAGGTTTAAATAAGTAGAATCTCATCTTTTGTACATAGCACTAGAATAGTGCTTTTATGTCAAAGTACTAGTATAGTGCTTTAAGTATGGATGTATGAACTATCCATAAATGGAATGATGTAATGCATTTTGCTAGATATAAATGCATATTTATTGTCATATTTGCCCTCATTGATATTTAAGATTCCAAATAGTAAGCTAACCCATATTAGACTTGAACATGCATGTATGTTTGTTGGTTGTGCCTTTTTGTGTTTGTTTATTGCTAGTTGTAGCCAAGAACACCTTCGAAGGTAATGCTCTTGACCCATGGATCCTCGCCTTGGAACAAGGGGGAGCAACGATCTAGGAGGAACATGTATAATGGTATCTATTCTCTCGTCTACAAAGATATCAACCTTCCAATAAAAGACCAAGATCCCGCCTTTTTGATTTGACAAAAAAGGGAGAAAGAAAGCAAAGCTATGAAGTTTATGATCGGGAAAAGCAAGCTATTACAAAAGCAAAGAGCTATAGCGTACATAGGAATAGACAAGGTATGTAAGACTTATAAGGTGAAGACAATGTTTAAGTTTCACCAAATTCGAAGGCCAAGATCAAGATGCGAACTTCATCAACATCGGTCTTCATCTTCGCTACGTTTGTAATTTTATTTGCTTTCTGAAATTTTATTTGTCATCATAAAAAAGGGGGAGATTTTTGGTGCAACATTGACTAGGATCTCCTTTATGTTTTAACGATGACAAATAAACATTCGTAAACATAAAATAACAAACAATAGCCAAAATCCAGAAAAACAGATTCGGGAATCTGGCGCACTGGGCATGCGTCAGCACGTGGCCTGCGCGCCACTCGTAATCTCCATTTTTACGGATTTTGCAATGGGTTTCCTCTTACCCGACACATGCAATAAAGGTATGTACATGATATTTGAGCATTTGAGAACACTCCAAAATGAAGTTTAGACTTAGAGAGGAGCAAAAAGAATCCTCCCATTTTTCTATAAAATGCCAACTCAAACCTTTTATCAAACGCCTCTAGCCAAGGCCGAAACTTCTATCTAAACCTAGTATGATCATGTTTTCAACATACCAAAAATCAAAAGTATTCATTTTACCTTAATTTGGATTTATGTTGTTCCTAATCACGTAACGAGTTTTACTCCCTTATTGGTCAAACTAAGTCACATGTCACTTTGCGTAAACGTATCCTTTCCCGTTATGGTATATGCTTTATTTAAGATGCAAAGCACTTAGCTTCTTTGCATCAAGATGATTAGTGATCAAATCCATTCTTGATTGTCATGGATTAAAGTCTAAATGACTAATTAAGTTTGTGGTATTTGGAAGTTAATCATACTTTGACTTTTCTTACTTCCTTACCCATAAATGTTTTTACAAACTCACATGCATTCCTCACATGTACAAGTCCACACTTCTTCCACACAATCCTACAACCCACTCTTCCAAATCACTTGTTTACCTCTCTTACCCAACAAGTGATTTCATCCTCCTTCATACTCCAAACATCTTCTTCTTAAATAATCCCATAATCACACTTGTCCACTTTTTTTTATCTCTTATTGGCAATGTGATTATAAACCCAAATCAATCCTTTGATTTCATCCTTATCTTCATCTTTTTCATCTTCATCTTCAAACCCTCACTCACATAAACCTTCACTAAATAATCCCCAACATGCCAACTCACATTCTCTTACACAATGTACTATCCTTTTACTTGTTCCTTATGTCCCCCACATTCCCAACCAAGGATATTCTATATCTTTTCAAAACATTCTCCACCACTCATTCACTATTCACCTTCTTATTTACAACATTCAAATTTCACACACACACACACATACTTCCTCATCCTCACCCTTGATCAATCCATGTCATCAATCTAAGTTCCCACGCTCTTCTCTTCTCAACCCTTAGATTGAAACTCAAACAAACATAAAAAACACACTTTCACGTCTACCCTTGATCAAGCCACCTCATCAATACAAACTCCCTCATTCTCTTCTCAACCATTGGATTGAATATTCATCTCAAACAAACACAACTTCTCTCATAAACATTCACTTCTCACTCACACAACAAACACACTTCTCTTATCACCCTTAATCTTGCCATATCACCTATCCTACTTACCTCTCTTCTTTACATCTTCACCCTCCATTTTAAACAAAGATCAAGAGACTTCCTTATGTCACATCATGACAACTTATACACACATCATACCTTCTTTTCTAACATGTGCCTAAATGAATTTGAAATTCAAATTTCAAATCTTTTCCCCCTTTATCTCCATGAAAAGAATATTCCTAGAATATTCTCTTGTACCCTAACTAGCCATTTCAAAACCTTAATTGGATCCTAACTAAGCTAGTTAGATTTTAAGGAATACCCAAAATACCCCTTTCTGATAATTCTTTTCTCTCTTTACATTATTAGATAAGCAAAACACTTTTAATACTTCACAAATGTTTTATCAAATGGCTATTTGAGTTGGTTGACCTTGAGCATAAGAATGATTGAAAGTTCATAACGTGAATTACAATGGGGGGTTTAACAAGTTTGAGTATTTAAAACGCCAAAGTCCCAAAGAAAACAATCTCGTGATTCTGACACGCTGGCCACGCGCTGACGTGTGGGTAGCGCGCCAAACTCGAATTGTTTTTGACAATTTGGGACTCTTGGCCTATAAATACCCACCCTTGGCCTTTGTATTCCTCACCTCTTGCAAACATTCTATCCTTTCTTTTCTCTTCTCTAATCCTCTAAGTCTAACACCTTTTTGTGTTCTTAATCTTCTCTTCTATCACCCATTAAAGAACATACATCTCCGCAAGAGAGCCACATAAGTACCTAATCCATACTTGTGTGTTTTGTCAAGGGTCTTCTTTCTTATACCTTTTCTTTAGAATCTAGTCTCTAGGTTAGGTTAGGACTTGCTTCATCTATCTTATTTCAAACTATCGAGTTATAAGGGAAGTCTTGTATCTATGGGATCAAGCCCAGATCATTGGGGATCTAGTTGGGGTTTTAGAAAGCTTCCAAGGGGAAGGATTTTAGAGTTATAGGTTAAGTCGAATCACGGGTTCTAAAGGGTGGATTCCGAGGGTGGAATATCGTAGGTAGTAACACTTCTGTGTGAGCGCCGGTCTTTGTTGAAAGCTGGTGGAGTTAAATTGTAATACGGTTTGTAGTCCACCATAAGGATTATACTAGTGTAGTATCAAAGTCGTGGATTCGCGACTGGACGTACGGAAGGACTAAGCCCCCTTCTTGAACCAGTATATATCGTGGGGTCTTTTCTTATCTCTTCTTCTCTATATCTACTTATTGTTCTCATTGCAAAGTAGATTATTACACTACTTGGCTCTTTCGAGACTTGTTGTACGATTTTTAATAAACTTTAAAAGAATCAAAAAACCGTATTCACCCCTCACCCCCCCGCTAAGGTTCATACACATAATATATCACCCTAAATTTAAAGACCCAACTAATAAAACTAATTCCATCTCCATATCTTTATTAATCTTCAAAATAAAACTAAACTACGAAAACAAACGACAAACTAAAGAAAGGCACATACTTTCGAAAAAGGCTAACACTTTGTATTAGCGTAGATGCAACAATGCGCTGTAGAAACCCGAAGTGGCCAGTGGACGAGTTGTAGTCTCGTGAGGCTTTTTAGAGAACATACCCATAAAGTTCATTCCTTAACCACATGAATTAAACAAGCATAAAAACACACGCTAACACGATAAAACAAACACGAATCAACTTTAACAAATACGAACAAACATTAAACATATCTAAACAACACGAATATGATAACTAAAACATTATAAACACATAGAAACATAACACGACTCTAAATGAACAAGATACGAAAAAAATGAAAAATTGTTCATTAGAGTCATCCAGTCGTTGGGCCTGAAGATCCAGTCGTTCGGCTGGATGAAACCAATGCGACAAAAACGCCCAGCCGATCAGCTACGGGCTCGGGCCAATCTGGCTGGATTGATTTTTTAGTAAAATTTGTTTTTTAAAATTTTTTTGTTGCGGATGAGTAGCCGGGCGGCTACGGGGCCAGGCCGAGCGACTGGCTCGCTTTGGTCTGGGTGAAATGATCTGGCCGATCGGCTAAATGGGCAGGCCGATCGCCTGGATGAAATTGTTAACAAAAAGTTTTTTTTAATAGAAACCAACATGTTTTGCTTATAAACCTTTCTATTGATAAAATAAAACAAACACACATAGGCACGAACACGGAAATAAACACAAGGTAATAAAACACATTAACACTTAAAACTCGAAACATCAAGAACATAACACGACACTAGAATGAAAACTAATTAAGCAAAACTAAACAAAAACATAAACTCATAAAACTAACAAGGACATAAACGTAACAATCATAATAAAACACGAAACATAAAACACGAAAAACACAAAACAAGGCAATCTAAATACGAAATTAATCTAAACAAGAATAACACAAACACAAAAACATATAAACAGGCTAAAGATTACAGAAACTAATAAAACACAAACTTACGCAACACGAAAACACGAACAAAACAGATCATGTGGTCAGGTTCATCCAACCGTTCGGACTGGGGATCCAGCCATTCGGTTGGAGTGCTTCGGGAGGTCCAGCCGTTCGGCTAGAATATCAAGCCGTGCGGCTGGATGAATCTGGTCAGGGTTTGGTGGTTTTTTTGCAAGCACTATCGAGCACACTTAGGAAGAAACCATTGAAACTAGCATTTTTAGAAAACATGAAACGAAATCCCAACATCAAAAAATATGATTTTGATGCCAATATCATTTAGCAAAAGATTCTAAATGAGAGATTTTGAAACAAAACGCAAGGGAGCATTCAAGCAAACATCATGAGAAAACAATCAAGCAAGCAAGAGCAATCAAACAAGAGCAAAGAAACAATCATTTAAGAGCACGCGCAATATAACATTCGAACAAACAAGCAATCAATTCAACAAACAAACAAACACGTGAATACAAATGCAAGTCCCCGGCAGCGGCGCCAAAAACTTGATGCGTTCACATTAAGCTTTAAAATAATAAAAAAGAATTACTAGTTTAACTAGGAACACATTCGGGCAAGTATGACCCTATCGTGTGTAGCTAGGTTGGTGTGGTAAGTCAAGGTCGTCCCACAAGACTTGGTTGCTCTCGAGTGTAGTTTGTTTGTTTAAGCAAGTAAAAAGGTGGTGGTTGTGATTGTCACGGATCAAACCACCAAAGAAAGCAATATGAGAATAAGCACACAAAGAACATACATGTTTGGACAAATGATCACATGGATATTAAAATGTTTAGTTTGGAAAACATATTATCATTGATAATCCTTTCGACCTATAGAATCAATAATAATAGTCTTAATGTCTTATAAATCAATTATACATAAGTCTCAATCAAATGGTTATGTCATGAGCCTTGTATCTAAACCAACAACAACAAAGAATCATTTCGACCTATAGACTTTGATGTTATCAATATAATCTAAACAAACACTAATAAAATCCAAACATCTATCACAAGTTTTCATATGAACCAAACAAGCATTAAGACATCATTCACAAGATCAAACAAATCACAAAACACATGAATCACCACAAACATAAACATAAACATGATTGAATATTAAAGAAGAAGTTACCAAACATTAGAGTTCAAAGTACCAAAGGCTAGATATCCAACCAAAGTATCCCAATGATTCTAACCAAAAGCAACAACCAGAATACAATTCATCCTACCTAAAATCTTTGTGGAAATCAACCTCATGTTGTGAGTGTATGTCCTTAAGGTGTTTGGTAACAAGGATTGTTGGGGATTGGTTTATTTATGGATCTTGGAATTCTTCTCTAACTCGTTCACGAATTATGGCTTGTATGTGGTGATGAGGGTTGTGAAATTCCAATAAGTTTTACAACTCCCTAGGCAGTGTACCTAACCGTTGTAGTGTAGTATAGGCAAGACACCGGGGTTGTTATCGTTCTCTAGGGGAATAGCATGTGAAGGTTCGAACTAAATGTAACTAGGGTCTACAGGTTGAAAAAAGAATATTTTTGTATTTTTATATTTTATGAAAGCAATTTAAATCTTGGGTTTGAAGAGGGTTTGTTTTAAACTAATTATTTAATAATTAAACTAATCTAATATAAAGAATTCATATGATAAAAGAGAAGGGTTTGCTTAATCATGCATGATCCTTATTATGCTTCTTCTAACTCTATTGCCTTGTCACACTTATGATGTATGTGTAAGTATTTCCGAGAAGCATGACGAATTACATGAAAACACCGTATACGTGATACCTTGCTAGGGAAACGCACAAGTAAGGTAGTATGAAGACTGTTACAAGGCCCCTAGGGAGATAGACGCGCATTAAAATACTTAAAGGGGATCATCCATAGATGGGTAAGGTAGTATGAAGACTATTACCGATAGAATACTTTCTACGCAATCATGCCGCTCTAGATCTTCGATACACTTAAGTAACTAGGGTTCTAGAGTCCAAACATGCAAACACATCAATCAAGACGCAATATTATTAGGATCTACATACTAATTCACATGCAATCAAAAGCAAACACCAATGAGATATAGCCTAGCATGTTAAAGATAAGCAAAGCACAATAACCAATCAAACAATAAGACATATTGAAAGATTAAAGGATAAAAGAACTTCATTGTATTGAAACAAGCAAGTATGGAAGGTACAAAAGGGTTGGGAAACCCTAAAATACTCCTAAAGTCAGCTACAAGTCATTCTCAACCAAACTCCACTCCTATTATCCTATATAAAACACTAAATTCAAGTTTGTATTTATAAGAAAAGGAACCACGACGACGTCATAAGTAATCCTGACGTAGTCACGCCGAGAATCTTCTAGGGTTTCTTATGACTCCTGCATCCAGAAAGACGCCATCAAGAACAAATTCTTCTGGACTGGTCGCTGATCATCCAGACGGCGTCGCAAGTAATCCTGACGCCGTCTCCACCTTTTGTAAGTAATTCTTCAAGCCTTCGTTGTGTAAAGTTGCACTCTTGTCTCGTTTCTTCCAAAATAGAGCCCAAGTCACGTGTATTTCCTCCAAATGTCTTTCAAGTGCTAAAAATGCAAAAAGAAATGATTAAGCACATATTTTAAGCATTTTTGCATGATTATAGGGGTTAAATGACCTCTGAAAAAAGTGTATAAAATTACACCTCATCAAATTACACCTAAAAGACTCGACCACTTGGACTAAGATATACAAACTCTACACAACTTTACATCAAACTCTTTCTTTTTCTTTTCTTGACTCTATGATAAACATAAACATAACATAAGCAAATGGCAGCCCGTACATTTTTTTCTCTTTTTTTTGATTTTTTCATACACTTTTGCCCTGCCATTGCCTTAAAACAATAATAAAAGCAGCACTACATGGGGTTTATAGATACACCCCTACACTTGAACTTTTACATACTTGATAGATGAACTAATATAATGACCCGAATTGAGGTGGATCAAAATAACATGGAGACTATCAAAAAAATATGGGGGGGTATTTGCTTTAACTTTTTCTTCCGCTATTCTTTCCGCAAAATATAAATACTGGCGAACACAAAAACTCAATCAGTCACTAAAATTTGTATTAACATGGAAGAATGACTCTACACAGTCATGACACTTAAATAATTAACATTCATAGCGTGGTTAAACAATAGTAATGCACGAAAAATTGAGTACATACAAGGTAGTCAATGCGATTTAAGGTGTACACAATTGGCATACACAAGGTATTAAACAACACTCTTCATAATAATAGCTGGTGGTATGAGTCAATCCAGAATCCATCAGAAAATTACGATAACCGCGTGAAAAGGAAAGGCTCAGAGGGCGTACTAGGGGAAATCTTAGCACTAAAATGAGTGCATGGTAAGGGTGTGAGGATAGTTTATAATCGAGGTACCATAATACAAATACTGTTTTAAAACATGGGTTAGTCCTAGTTGCCGTCTTATAATTTTAGGCAAATCATAATACTCTCTATGCAGTCCTCAGTGATGCATCACTAAAACAAGTACTTAGAATTTATTCCACTACGCGGGTACACTCCCTCATATAATTAAAACCGATACCAATGCACCCCCCAGAAAAGGCCAAAACAAGAATCATACATCACTTACAATCCTTGAACGCACCACATTGAAATTGCTCTTTTACCCTTAACATGAGAAAGCTATAATGTATAAATTATCTTGGGTAATCAAAGATGGATACCCTCGAATTCCTAAAGATCTACGTGAGAGTCGAGCACACTTCCCAATTGAGAGGTACTGGTTTTCTATATACATCGTGTTCTATCTGGTCCGCTCCTTGTGCTAATAATATAATCTCCCTACCAACGATAATGCTAGTCTGAGTTCACTCTAGATTTCAGCACGCGCTGTCTATTTCTCTCTCGCATCGTCGCGGGGAAGAGAGAGGGGGTGTGGAAAGTCTGAGGAGAGGCTTGTGACTTAAGAACATTCAGCCGTTCTCACGTACTAAGTATTACTTCTGAGAGATTGACTATTACACACACAGTAGATTTTAGCGTTCTCAAGCTCGCAGCCGACGAGCTCACGAGACATCAGCACACATCATTAGCATCACTTCACACATAGGCATGTCTCAGCACTCTTCTCTATATCCTTTGCGGCCACACATAACACACTAACGTAATGCGTCGAGATCGCCGCTCTCGAGTTTCTAAAACAAACTCAAGCTGCGTCTGCTCGAGTATCATCTCGCCCCTCTGAGCGCGTTGCAGCATCGAATCACACAAGTACGTGCGCAAACGCGCAACCAACAGAACACAGGCTCACTGTTGTGAGAGATAGTGTCACATTGGCCTTTCCGGGTAGTTTCCGGGCCTCAAACACAAGACGTCTTTTTATTTTATTAAGTACCGTTTTTGTGAGAAAAGGATACAAAACAGTTCCCCTACTGACACCGATGCCACATCTCCTGTAGATGACAGGAATCAGACTCTCTGATCACGACCTGAGTTTTTACTCCTATCTTGTACTCAAGTCTATGCTTCCTTCTACAATTCAGATCACCACGATTTAGCACTCTTCCTAAGGGAACATCTTATTCAGAGCTCTCCTCTCCCTCATCTACTATCACTACTCTGCCATCCTCAGAGACCATCTCTTACTCACATCTCCATTCTACTATCACTCTTAGTTCCACAATTGGCGAACCACACTATAACACTCACAACATATGCTTGGACCTATCCACGAAGTATTATCATGTGTCTCTCAACTACCTCATCAATAGAAATCGACACTGCAACAATCATTAAAATGAGTTGAGAGAGAGGCATTGAGCGTAACTACGATTACTACATACTATGTCTGTCGGAGGTGGTATTGAAGCTAGGAGTTACTCTTGAGAAGCGCACAACAACACATCTGAGACAGAATTCATTATTAAGAATTGACTGACAATCAGAAATGTCTTCTCCACAAATCAGTCAACACAAATATAGCTTTGAGATATATTATCAACACTGGTCAGCACGAAGCTTAAATAGTTCATGGCGGCATGATCGAATAAGCAAAGGTCTTGCAAGACGAGTAACACTCAAATCATTCTCCACAAAATCGTAAAACATATAGCATAACCAACTAATGCAACTCAATAGTGTATGTGTCCCGTGAAAAACTTTTGTATGATGCAATGTTTGAAAATGGTTATAGTCCAAGTAAAAACATTTGACCTGGTTCTCTATAACCTAGGCTCTTGATGCCAATCTGTAACACCCCCAAAATGGGTCGCAGCGGAATATGGGTTGGGGAATGTTACTTCATAGATCAACAGCACGAGATAAGAGAACGACCTCTATATGAGTCGTTTAAAATTGATACATTGGATTAAATAGACTTGTTTGTTACAATAGCCGAAGCTTAAATAGTTCATCCATGAAAAGTAAAGATTTTAAGACATAACAAATATTCCCAAAATGTAATGCATCCAAATCTTTATAGTAATGACTCCAAAATGATGACCACCAATGTATCCTTGTTTCTCGTACCTTATTGACCTGAGAAAAACATGCTTTAAAACGTCAACATAAAGTTGGTGAATTCACAGGTTTAGTAAATGTATAAAATAGGACCACAAGATTTCCAATGTAAGACATGTAACACATACAATATCTTAAAAGTAATTACGAGTGCACTAAGTTCATGACACCGAAGCTCGACATATATGTATGCAATTTAATGCACTAAATGTGCCCATGTAGATGTTCAACCCGCAACATCCAAATTGTTCCGACATGTATACGTTCGTTGTTTCGGTACCTCCGAAACTGATGAGCGCTACTCACCCGAACGGGGATGTCAATCCCAAATAGATCTATTCATAACATTCGCGCTCGCTAACTAGCAATTGACAGTTCATGAGGGTGGGCAATAGTGGGTTTAGCTACTTAGGCCAACTCGTAATATGTTTAAAAGAGTACTTGCGTCCAAATGTAAAACAATGCATGTTTCTCACCCCAAAGTTGTAAAACAATATAGTTGTATAAAAGCGGGGCTATGAACTCACCGTAAGTGAATGATTGATTATCTAAATCAAGTAAGTGAATCGCCTCGGCAATTTGAATGCAACCTAATTAATTATAGGCCGTATGAGTATAATGTATTTCATATAAATAAAACATCACATGTTGTATAGCTACACCACCACCTAATAGTTTTTATTAATTAATTAAAAGTTAAAACAATAATTAACTCGTACTTTGTCAAATAAAAGTGTGTGTACTTGTATCCGTAAGAAAATATTATTTTCGTTTACAAATGCATCGTTTGTAAAAATGTATGATTTAATAATGATATTTTATTATTAAATTAATTGTTTTATAAAAGATTGTATAAAAATAAAAGTAATGCGCGCGAGTTTTAAAACTTCATATCTTTATCGTTTCGACTCCGTTTTATACGTTTCTTATGTCCACGTCTCCGTATTAAAATGATTTATCAAAACATCATGTTTATAAAGTTTAGACCACTGATGAACAGTAACTTTTACTGTTCATCACAGTTTATATAAATTATTTTTATAAAATTAATTATACGTAACTTGTTTACTTCATAACTTGTTCGTTATAGCTCCGTTTCTCGAGATCCTTATGTCCTTGGATTAGTATTAAGAAAATTTATCAAAATATTATATTTATAAAATTTAAACCACTGATGAACAGTAGTATTTACTATTCATAACAGTTTATAAAAATTGTTTTTATAGAATTAATTATATATATCTTGTAAACTACGTAACTTGTTCGTTATAATTCCGTTTTTCGAGTTCCTTACATGCTCACGATCCTTATAAAGAGCACTATTTTTATAAAATATAAAGCATAGGGTTTAGGGTTCGAATTCAATAGTAGCCATTTAAATAAAATTAGGGTTTTTAATTAAATAAGCTAGTTTGTAATTATTTTTACTTAAAGATCTTGTACCATAATTTCACCAAGTGTTGTACCATATATTTCACATGTATTTAGTCCTCTAAATGTCCATGTCCTTTGTCCATATGAAATCATCATATACTTTATATAACTTTAAAATAAAACTAGGTGGTGATTAACTAATGCAACAAATATGTATACAATAGAAAATAAATAAACGAGTATTGAAAACTTTAAATAGACCTTATAGAAATCAAGTAGGATGATGAACACAAGATGTAAACCCCAATCAAGCCTTCAAAATCAAAACCCTAATCAAGAAAACCCTAAATATGCTGTAATTCCTTGTTAAACCGGTATCAAGCTTCCCAACCCTGGAGTAGTCTTAGGTAACCTTAGATTTGAACCACATGGATGCTTGTGATTGCCTTGGTTGCAAAATAAAAATGAAACCTATTAATTAATAGTGTGCCGTGGTTTTATAGCTCAAAAAGACGTGAGTTCTGGGTTGATTTGCTTTGTAGGAAAGTGTAAGCGGATAATGTGCATAGTTACTTGCTTTATATAGTAACTAACCTGGTTTAACCTTAAACTAACTTCAGTTAAGAGAGTGGGTTAAGGTACAATGGTTGTAAGTGCTCTTCCTGCCTCCTAGGAAGGAGAGAGACGCCATATGTGAGGAGAGGGGAGGACATTTGACAAGCCAATGTTTAGTAAGTTGTGCTTGTGTAAGGTACTTGTTAGGTTAAGACATATTACATGGATTTAAATGATTTATTTCATGTATAAAAGCTCATATCCGGTTTTAGGGAGATATATGTGAGGAAAATAAATAAATTTTGAGTATTGGGTATAAATGTGGGTATTTGTTTAAGTGTAGATAGGTAAAGGTGCTTCCGGGATAAGCCAGAATGATAATTTTTATTGCGAAACGTAAGCATTTTACGTAACCAACAAAAATAAATTATGAAATGTTATAAATTATACTCCTAATAATCATATAACACTTGCTTGATGTCAACTTTAATTTGTTTGATGTCCGTTTACATTGATCATTGATTTTTAGTTTACGCGATTTAACTATAAGATAATAATTAAAAGCGAACGCGTAAAACTCTAAAAATAAATAATGGAATTTATTAAAGTTGAAAATAACCTGAAAATGAGAAATGTTACAGTCTCCACCCGTTAGGAGAGCCTTGTCCCAAGGCTCAAGATGCAACATTCTTCGAGGGTGTGGTTTTTGTGAAGAGGTGCGGATACTTTCCTCGGAACTGATCTTCGCGTTCCCACGTGAACTCAGGACCTCTCTTGGAGTTCCATCGAACTTTGATGATGGGGATACGACTTTGCCTTAACTTCTTGATCTCACGCTCCAAGATTTCCACTGGTTCTTCAACAAAGTAGAGTTTATCATTAATGTGTATTTCATCTAACGGAACTGCCAATGGCTTGTCAGATAAACATTTATTTAGATTGGATACATGAAATGTGCTATGAACCCTGCTTAACTGTTGAGGTAGTTCGAGTCTATAAGCAACAGTTCCCACTTTGGCTAACACCTTGAAGGGTCCAATATACCTCGGGTTCAACTTTCCCCGTTTTCCAAAACGTACGACCCTTTCCAAGGTGATACCTTTAACATAACTCGATCACCAACTTGAAACTCTAAAGGCTTACACCTCACATCGGCGTAACTCTTTTGGCGATCACGAGCAGCTTGCATTCTTTGCTTAATCTGAACCATCTTCTCGGTTGTTTCATGAACAAGTTCTGGACCGGTGAGCCGAGCATCTCCGTCTTCGGCCCAACACACAGGTGATCTACACTTTCGGCCATAAAGTGCCTCGAATGGGGCAGCTTTAATACTAGCATGGTAGCTATT
>BQNB010089388.1:9865-12365 GCA_026074375.1 Tanacetum coccineum
ATTATAGTAATACATTATAGTACTACAAGTACTCAGTCAGTATGTGCTTTATGCACTCAGTCAATTATGCACTGAGTCAGTATGTGTAAAGCACTCAATCAGCCAGTTTTTATGTACTCAGCCAGTATATTATTTTTTGCACTTAGGCAGTATTTTGTCTTATGCACTAAGCATTATGCTTGTGTGGTCAGTCAGTATTGTGCTTTATGTACTTAGTATCTTGCTCATGCACCCAATCAGTATCATGCTTATGTACTTAATTAGTAATATGTATGTTCCAGGTAGTCAAAATAGTAAGATGATACCAAGCTGAGCTTCTCATTTCCATCATTTGTTATCAGTTTGGAATGCCCCAAAGCAAGAGTCATTTTCAGTAGCAAGTTTCTATAGTATAAGTCATGTACTTTTCTGGTTACAATTTTTAAAGGGGCGTTAGGAATAAGTCTGCTTACATTTAAACGTTACACTTTCGCTTATTTTATTAACGTATACAGGTGTTAGACATAATGTATATTATAAATGAAATGAGTTTTTAGAATTTCATGTTTTAATGTTTAGCAGTTATACGATTTTCAGAATATATATATATATATATATATATATATATATATATATATATATACTAAAAAGATTATAGGCGTTTCAACAATATTCAGCATTATACCTAGATTTCCTCGTATAATCGGTCTAGTTAATTGGAAAGGGCAATATTTTAGGACTAAACCAAAAAATAGCCCAAAGGTGTAAAGTTTGTGTGTGTTTATCGACTTGTTACATTGACACATTTTGACCTCCCATAATAAAACCTTTTGTTGCACTCACTCTTAGTGCAAGATACCCCTAGATATACCCATCATAACCATTCTTTCATTTCTCAACCCATTTTATGTTTGTTACACCATACGCCTAACCTACTGTGTAGTCTCTTGGTCATGATCGGGGAATTGTTGGTCACTTTAATCCATGGTTCATATTGAAAGATTCAAGAATTGTGTTCTAATGAAAAGGTATTTTTAAAGGAGAAAGACCCTATAGTTCAACTCAAGTGGGGGAATATATGATGAACATCACAATATATTATATATATATATATATATATATATATATTGGTAGTGTGAATCGATGATTGGTTGCTTCAATAAAACTAGTAGATTGACGTATGAGGTATGGATTTGTGCATTTTTCGCCTCTACTAAACAAAAGTATGAAAATATAAGAGGTGTAAGGGATGACTTAAAGACATTTGTAAGCTAAGAGTGGTAATGACAAAAGAATATTTCCTGATATCTTGATGAGTGAACCATTGGACGATAGTGACTTATGCCGAGGAGATCACGGATATAGACTATTTGTTTCCTTTGTGTATGTTCGCTAACCTTTACAAAAGTGTTTCCCATGCCTAATCCTACCCATAATCATTCTTAATCCTAACCTTTAGCTTATTCAAGTTAAGGATTTGAGCAATCACAAGTGTCTCGTTCATGGATTTGTGCGAGCATTTGTAGTTTTGTCGCCTTTTTGGAACATTGGTGTTGGTGGGGATTAAATTATAAGAATGACTCACCTAGTAAACCTTTAAAATTGTGTTCACCTATAATTTCCTTTGAAAAATGATTAGACCTAGACTCTAGTGGTGGAGAAGTGAAACCTGTTCAAGCCTATGATAGTTTGTTCACCACGGCTAAGCTATTGAGTGATCACACAAAAATAAAAACTTAGTTTAATGAGAGAATATGTGTGATCCATTCCATTTTTAAAAGAAGCTTGGTTTTGGATTTCTAGAGAAGGAAATTTTTAATCTCATATCTTCAAAATTATCTTGGAGATATCTTTTTGAGAATTTTTGAAAAGTTCTACTTAAGGGCAAGTAGAAGTCAAGTGGGGGAATATGTGATAACATCAAATAGTTTACATATTTCTTATCAATATTCCTTTGTTTTTAACTCACAAGTATTGTCTTTTCATACAATTTGGTACTTAATCACTTTATTTTGTCAATACATGACAAAGGACAAGTATGGCGATAAACAAGGTTTAAACATGGAAAAAGAAAAAATGAGCAAGTTTTAGACTCAGCTACGGCTTAAGTCGTAACTACGTCGTTCTAACTACGACGTAGCTTTATAAAGCCATGGTGACCAAGTTTTGCCACCACATAGTTACGGCGTAATTCCTTCGCTCCAACTACGCCGTAGCTAGGAAGACAAAATCATGCCTGCCTACATCAAGGGAACTACGGCGTAGTTCCTTACTTATAACTACATCGTAGTTAAGTCGACCTCAGCAAACCTATATATACCCACGAACTCAGCTCAGAAAAGACACTTCTCTATTCCCATGTCCCAACTAGGGTTTAGAGAAAAACCACTCTCACCACAAAAAGTGTGTAGAACAAAGAGAAGGAAAGATCAAGTTCAACTAATTTAATAGTCTACTTTGGTTTGGTTATTTTGATATCATGAACTCGATACCCAAGCTTGTTTCATTTGTTATTCGGAAT
>BQNB010089388.1:17365-27416 GCA_026074375.1 Tanacetum coccineum
AACTTATGACTATTATGCATTAACTTATAATGCATCACTGGTATAAGGTTGGTGCATTAAAGTTTTAACGTACTGCATTATAGTTATTCGTTTGGGGAATCAATGTTTTAACTTGCAACATCATAGTTATAAGTTTAGTGCATCATTGTTATAAGCAGCTGAATCATAATTTTAAATTAGGTGCATCATAGCTATATGCTACTGCATCATAGTTAACTATGATTCTTTTATCTATACAAGTAATGCACCTTTTTATATCATTAGTGCATCACATGTACTTTTGGCACATTATAGTTAGTTTATCGTATCGTAGTTATGTCTGGTGCACCATGATTATAAGAATTGCATCATAGTTAAACGTGTGGTGAATCAATTATGATGTAGTAACTCATAACCATGATGCACCAAAAACTTATAATTATAATACGCTAGAACATTTTTTGGAGAAAAAAATTTTCAAGGAAAAAAGATTCGAAAAATAAAATATTTTATTAGTGCATCACATGCAAATTTTAGGCATTACTAGTTATAATTAACATCGTAGTTAAGCCTTTGGTGAATCATTAAATTATAGCTGTGATGCATTAACTTATAAACATGAGTGCCCGAAAAAACATACTGTGAAGCACTAGAATTTTTTGGTGATGAATGAATTATGATGCAGTAAATTATACTGTGATGCATTAACTTATAAAAATGTCTTGCACTAAATAAATACATAACTGTGATGCACTAGAAATTTTTTTTTTTCGAAAAATTTTATTTGAAAAAAAAAAATTTGGGTGAAAAGAAAATTCTAATAAAAAAAATTTCGAATTTTTTCTTCCAATTTTTTTAAAGGATAATGATGTGTGAAGGTGATAAGGGGATGTGTTGTGCCAATTGGTGCACATGTGCAATCTCCATTAATTCATTCTTATCTTTTTTATTATAATAACTTTTTTATTTATACCGAATATATATATATATATATATATATATAATATATATTATATATATATATAATATATTTATTATAGTAGGATCCAGTGAGAAATTAAATTAAAATAGAAGTGGCTTGATAGAAGTAACTAAATCGACACATTTGAGATGAACTGACTTGCATTAGATGCATTTTAATTCATTTAGTATGCATCATTTTGAGTTTTTGAAATTACGGTTAATTTAATGCGTGATGGTGCAAAAGTGATTTTTAGTGATTTTGGCCCATGCAGGAAGAACAAAAAACAAGAGACAAAAATGAAAATGCATATAATATACGTATGTGCTCTATATTAAAAGCTAGAAAAAACCATTATGATGCGTTTTATTGCATCTAAGTTTATAGAGTTGCATTCTAATTTAAGTCGGTGCTCTTTGGTTATGCGGTTATTAGTTACTTCTTATCATTTTTATTTTAAGAAAAATTCTTATTGTGAGATAACTATAGTATTATATATATATATATATATTTATATTTTATATATTATATATTATATATATATATTATAATATATATATTTCTATATAAAAACGGTTTGAGCCGGCCGGTTCAACCTGAAAGTGACTCTTGATGAACCGTGCTCTAATAAACTGGCATGCAATTAAAAAACCAGGTGTTTAAAACATTGCCTAAATTAACTCAAATACAAAATTATTGAACATTAATACATAAAAATACAATACAAGTTCACGTATCGAACCGAAAAAAAAAATGGTTGATAAAAATAAAATACCGTTCTATAAAACATACGCACATCCTAGCAAAGCACAAGAAAAAAAACTTGTTTTAACCAGAGATCATTTATGTTACTATAGATGTTATCAAATAGATATTTTTTCATAAGAAAGATATTAAATATTAAGCTAATTTAGTCTCGAGTAATGGAAAAACTATTGCGCTAAGTTTAAGGTGTTAGAGAAAAGTTTAATATAGACCCAAGATTTAGTAAAGATTTAATGAATTAATGCTAATCATTCATTTTTTAATCAAATTAAAAAAAAACCACTTTCATCTCTTTTTTACAAAATTAAATATCCCACAAACCGTTAATCGTTACGCAAAATGAAACATACCATCGCGACGAGAATTAAATCATATTTCTATAGAGGGGCATTTCGATATACTTTCGACGAATTTTTTTTTATTTTTTTTTCAGTTACGTCTTGAAATATCACATGTGATTTGTGATACGAATCACATATGATTTTTTCAGACGTAACTGAAAAAAAAAATCGAAAAAAAAATTCGTCGAAAGTATATCGAAGTGCCCATCTACTGAAAGATAAAAAAATACTCGTCGCGATGGTGTATTTTTTGTCGCTTGCCGATTTACCATTTGCAAGATATTTTATTTTTGAAAAAAAGATAGAAAGTGAGGTTTTTTTTTATTTTGATGAAAAATGAGCGGTTATGATTTGTTTATTAGGTCTTTACTAAATTTTAGGTATAAATTGATCTCAACTCTTCGTCACAAATAATCATTCCTCAACTAAAATCAAACAAAAAAATAATCATTGATCTTTTATAGTTCTTACTTATTAGCAGCATGATAATTTTAACTTTAATTGGTTAATTAATTTCATATATAATTTTTTAATAATAATTTCAAGCAAATGTAATATAATGAGCTTGATTAAACTTTCTACTCAATTTTTAGTAGTAGACAATTAAGATTGAGATATTTCGAAAAGAAATTCAAGACGTTGAGAGTATTAGATTTGTAATAACTAAAGTTCGGTATGTAAAAATTAATCATAAAATATAGTTAAGAATAAAATGTTCGATACTTTTGTAAATTGTTTCATGGTTTGGGTCTATTTTTTTTAATTGTGTATATGTAGACGTTACTTAAAACATACAATATAAAGGTTAAAAATCATAGAAAGAAATATTATTAAAAAACCGTTAAAGTAAACAAAACCTAATGATTTATAGCCTGAAAATCGTTTGTGTAATATATGCGGGTTTTTTTTGGAAAAGCTATCGTAATAAAGGAAACTTGCTAAACTTAATTTAGTGAATTGTAAGAAAAATACAAAATTAACAGAATTTTTACAAAAGAAATCTTCAAAATATTTGGTCAAGTGAAATGCAACAGTATGTTTTGTTTTCATATCTGTCTGTTGGTGGACTATCATATTTGGTCATATTTAGTGTCACGAGCCAAATTCTAAAGGGTCGGGTTTTGCTTGAAAGGCGTACATAAATGCGAGGGTTCCTGGTTTATTATTGTTGGTCTTGTTGGAGTACCCCAACGGTAAGGGTGTAGTACGTGTCACGAGTAGAGTACTCGATATGGCACTACACTGGTCGGGAGTTGGGGCCGCTCCCCTGATGAGTTCAAGGCAGGACGAAACCAGTGAACCTCTATTATACACGGGATGGATGGCTGCTCCTTATCGGTGTAAGGACGCCACCCGGGGTCGAAACGATGACCCCGTCACAAACGGTATCAGAGCCAAGTCGGACCGAGGCGGACCGAAGCAGAATCGTTCAAGTTGTTCTCCCAAAAAGTTCTTAAAAGTGTTGGCTGCGCAAAGGTGGTGGGAGCGTGTTTCGGGGATGTTGAAGAGTCAGTATGATGTTGTGTGGAGTTCACAATATCGCATTCGATGGAAACCAGAAGGAGTAATGGACTAATCAAAATGGTGGATGACAGTCGCTGCACGCTGGATCTTAAGTCGCTAGAAAGAGTAATGGACTAATCCAAGATGGAGTGTAGTCGCTGCACGCTGGGACTCAAAGAGTTGAAAGTCGAATGTCCCTTTAAGCCGTGAAGCAGGAGTAAAGCCAAATCATTTGAAGGATGTCGTTCGTCGGTGCGAATGACCATGCACGAGGTCGTGCATGAATTGGCGGTGGGAGAATGTCATGAGCCAAATTCTGAAGGGTCGGGTTCTGCTTGAAAGGCGTACATAAATGCGAGGGTTCCTGGTTTATTCTTGTTGGTCTTGTTGGAGTACCCCAGCTTCAAGTTACGTTTTTTATGCGAATAATACATGAATAAAACGATCGTCATCATATATTTCTGCATCGTCGTCGTCGGCATGGTATTCATTAACGATTTTATGCATCGTCATCATCATCAAATGCATCGTCATCATCATCAAAATCGAATTATGCATCATCGTCATTTTCTGCATCTTCGTCATCATCAAACTTTATTCTACAACGTCAATATATCATCGTAATCACCCATCATATATTGATTCCTGCATCACACCATCATCGAGCATCAGCAACATCACTCATCATCATCATCATGGATTTCAATATTGATCATCGTCGGCATCATAGTTGTTTATAATACATAGAAAACGAGAGTTGAAATTATAAAGTAAGAATACATATCGAAGAAAAGTAATCATATAGGTTGTTAACTTGAGATTGAATTGAATCCATAAAATGAATATTGAAAATCGATTTGGATCTGACAAATTGTTCAAACGAGCCAAAATCAATAGTGATGAAAACACTCATGGACGATTTGGTTTTCAGTGTGGGAGAGAAAGGGTCAAAAAGAGGAATTAATATCCTTAATTTGTGGATAAATGAAATTTGCCGTGTAGAATTACGAAAATATCCTTGCACCATTATTATTACGCATTAAAAATCTTAATTACAAAAATGCCTAACATGGTTTTAACCCTTGATCAAGTCAAAGTTAAGATATCCAATAGTTAGTATCGTCTCTTACATTTTTTACGTTAAAGATGTGTTTTATTTGAACTCTTGTCATGCACTGTCAAGATTAATACTAATATAATGTTGTGTAATGTAATAATGTTTATACAGTAGACAAATTTGCATACGGCACCAATTCGACATTGAGAAGTTAGAAAACGAGGTGATTTTTATTGAACAATGAAATAAAGACGTTAAACTACATACTATCGGAAGCTGTATCATTATTCGCATTCACTTCTTAGTATATAATATAATGTTATCTCTTTTTTTTGAACGGCAAAAATTTATTAAACTAGCAAGGAGCTAGAAAACAATTACAAGAAAATAAATTGGGGATTTATTACACATTTATGGACAAATCCATTATCGTTTTGACAGTGAGCCACATTGCTACAGTAACATGCTTCTATTTTGGGTCAACCTGATTTTGGTTTTTTTTTTTTCTAAATTATTTTGTTTTTGTTTGTTTTTTTTTTAAATTTGTATGCACAAAGTAGGAGGAAAAAAAATATTACAAAAGTTCCGATTTATTCAGATAAAAAAAACTGACAAAAAAAATAGGCTACATAAAAGTACGAAATATTTTATTTTGTCTTTCTGTTTAAAGTGTAATTCAGTTTTTTATCACTTTTTGTTCCGTACTTTTTAACAGTTCAATACTTTTGACTTGTTAAACTTTATATTTTTTGTTTCGCACTTTCCGTGTCACAGTTTTATAACATAAAAAAAAAAAAATTATATATATATATATATATATATATATATATATATATATATATATTATATATATATATATAGATATATAAATAAATAATAAAACAAAAAAAAATCAAAAAAATAAGATCAATGAAATTTTTTGAGAGGGTCCTATCGCAAAAAAATAGCACAATTGTTTTTTTGGAACAACGCGGCGCAATTATGGCAGAGAATGAGAATGAAGTAGGAATATGTTTACCCCTACAAAAGTATGGTTGGGAACTTTAGTTTTATGGCTACAACTACTTCGTCCGTCTCAAAATTATTGTCTTTCGACAAAAAACACACAGTTTAAGAAAAGTACATTTATTACTGCATTCTTTTTTTTTAACTTTTTGATAGGATGACAGTTTTACCCTTAGCTAATTAATTAAAGTCTTCTTTAAAGTTTGTAATAATAATTTCAAATAATGGTAATATAGTAAACTTGATCAAACTTTTCTATCTAATTTTAGTAATGAACAATTAAATTGAGACATTACAAAAAAAACGTGGACAATAAAAATAAAACGGAAAAAATATATCGTATTAATTAGCTTTTTTTTAGGGAAAATTCCATTTCTATCCCAAAAAAATATATGGAATGCAATCTTATGCCAAAAAACATTAATTCATAAAATTGTCCCAGGGCAACTTGGCTTCTGGGCAACTGAGGAAGAATGTGCCAAGTGGCCTATTTTTTATTATTAAAGGACAAAATGTGTAAGGTATGTGTAAGGTATATGTTACCTTATGTTTTTAGGGAAACTACTTACTTTTTGGAGCAACGTTATGTAATGGGCGACTGGTTTTTGTCTTTTTACCACTTGAAATTTTTGAATAAATTAGTGCTAATGTTCTTATGGAGTAACTTATACATGAGGGTAATCACTTTTTATAAATATTTTGTTGTATTTAGTAAGAAGCATTCAAAATACACGCACTAAAAAACGTACACGGTCGAATTCATCCTCCCAACAACATGAACACATCCTGGTTAAACCATTTGTTAACCCTGACCCATCACATAATCACCCCCTTAATCCATCAACACAATCACCCCCTTAATCGATACACCGGACGCTCACCCCGTTTATCAATTATTAAATGGTTAAATCTAATGAGTTGTATGATGTAAAAATCTGTATTAGGTCTAGTGTTAAATTGCTTGGAGAAATTAAAGATCTTTTGGAAAGGAATTCTAATCGTGAAAGATTATTTAGAAGAACTTTTTTTGGTCCTTGGTTGGATATTTTGTCGGCACGATCAATGAATAACCATTGATGCATTATGTGTTGCAGCATCATGTATATGTCTTTAAGATTTCTTCTGATTGTCCCTCACTTATATTCCATATTGGCGATCATTGGTTACAGTTTGGCCGGAAAAAGTTTTGTTTGGTCACTGGTTTTCGATTTGGTATTGTGTTAGAAAAACATAAGAAATCTAGTCCTTTTTGCGAGCATTTATTTCCTGAAAAAATAACAAAAAAATTTGTAAAGAGATTAAAGTCTCTTGAACTTTCGGGAGTTCGTAGACATAAAAAACATGGTTAGGTTTGTCCGACAAGGATGCGGTAAGGGGTTGTCTCCTAATTGTTTCCGAGTTAGTGTTTATGGGTAAAGAGGACAGGAATTGCATCCCTAAGCATATAGTGTCATTGGTGGAGGATTTTGATTCTTGGAATGATTATCCTTGGGGTGAATACATGTGGAATTTTTTTTTATAAAAGGACTGTGAATGTTATAGCTATACATCGGGCAGATCATTTAAAAAAGAAGAAGCAAAATTCAGATTACTACCCCACATACAATCTATATGGTTCTGCTTGGGCATTCAAGGTTATTATTTGTTCTTTTTATAAATTAAATTTGTTGTTATTTATCTTGTTTAAGTATATCTGGTTTTTTTATAAATAACAACTAATATACGTTAATGACTTTTTTTAGATATGGATTTTGGAAAGTTACCCAAATAGCAGAAAATGGTGGTCGAAGAAAGATAACGTGTTACCGCGTGCTCTTTGCTGTCTATGTTAAAAGTTGAGAAAATGTTTATATTAATAGTCTATTTGGACCGGTAAACAGACAGCTATCTTAATTTAAATAATGTATATTTACTCTTTAATATTAATTTAAGGTATTTTATTTTTAATTTATTAGGATTCGAATCTAAATTTGGAGCTTTATGCAACTCCTGTAGAGAAACAGACCGAATGGTTTATTGTAAGTATTCAATTTATCAAAGGTTTGGTTGATGAAGACTTATATGTTACCCAAGATGATGGTGTGGGTGTGGTCTCAGGCAACTGTGTCAATTTGCAACACAATTCTGTCTCAGTCGTTTCTGTTTTGTCAGCCAATTATCATGAAGGGTTAAATGAAACAAGAGTTGCAAACAATGATATGCTATTATTGGAAGGAGGAGACCCTTTTTTTGATTCAGAGGGAGGTGCTACAAATCCTGAGTCTAATAAAGATAAACAACCCACGTTAGCTGATGTTCTTGATGAAGTCCGTGCTTTTAGAAAGGAAGTTTCTTTGGTTAAGTTTGATGATGCAAGGATTTCAAAATTAGAGAGACTTTTGCATGATATCAGCAGAAACGGTAATCATAATGCTGTCAACCAAGGATTATCTGGTTCGGCTAATCATCCCATGGTTCGTATCTATCATATATTATTTGATTACAAATGTTTTTGTTTTATAATGATGTTACCAATGAATTATAATTTTGGAATTACAATCAACTTGTTCTCGTCCTAATATTGATAATGCCAAAGTTGCCGGTCATGTAAATGGAATTCACAAGGCAGATGGGAAGAATGATAGCCCAAACGGTAATCAGAATGGTGTTAACAAAGGATTATCTTGTTCAGCTAATGATCTCCTGGTTTGTATCAACCTATATAAAAAATCACTTGAATTACAATTAATTTACTTGTATAATGTTTTCACTAATAAATTATATTTTTTGAATTACAGTCAACTTGTTCTGGTGCTAATATTTTGGATGGTGAAGTTACCGGTGCTTTAATTAGAATTTACAAGGCATATGGGAATAATGATAGCCCAAACGTTAATCATAATGTTGCAAACAAAGGATTATCTTGTTCGGCTAATGATCCCATGGTTCGTATCAACCTGTATGATATATTATTTGAAATACCAATTTTTTATTTTTATAATGTTTTCACCAATGAATTATATTATTTGAATTACAGTCAACTTTCTCTAGTCCTGATATGGATAATGGCGAAGTTGTCGTTGCTGGTATGGGAATTCACATGGCAGATGGGCAGAATGATATCCCAAACACTAATGATAATGTTGTCAACCAAGGAATAATTGGTTCGGCTAATGATCCCATGGTTCGTATCAAGCTATATCATATTAAAATTTTTAAACGATCCCATATTATTTGTGTTAGTTGTATAATGTTTTCACCAATCAATTATATATTTTGAATTACAGTTGGATGTTCTAATACAAGTTGCCTGTGATGGTATGGGAATTGACAAGGAAGATGGGAATCATGACTATACTTATTCTCAACGTGAGCCTTCCACATTGGACGTTCTGGTACAAGGATTTGATTCCCAGAAGAATCATTCGGGAATTGATGTCATGCAACATGATACTCATGTTGATTGTTCTGTAGCTAAACTGAATGACCATCCCACAATGGATATTGGTTTTATGGCCGTTCCTGTATGTATATATATTTTTATTTTAAATTACATCCTTCATGTACAATATTTTTTTTGTAACTATATAAGTAAATTATGTCAGGTTGATGAATTTGCGGATGACTTCATGGATGTGTTGAACGATAAAGAGAGCATCCCTAACTATTCTTTAGATGATATGAAGTTACAAGATGAAGAAGAGAAATTGATTTCTACTCTAGCACATGTAAATCATCAACAGGTTGATGAGTTTATTGATGTGCATGAAGATAAAACAACTGTGTTGCAAGAAAATGTGAAGGTATCTTTATTTTTTACTTGGTTTTACTCTTACGTGTATTTCCTCACGATTTATTCTACAAAACTATAACAGACTTTTGAATATCAGGATCTAAGTAACAAGTTTCAGTACATCAACGTGGTTAAAGAAGATAACAAAACTTGCTTAGGCATGGTTTTTGCCAATGTCAAAGCAAAGAGGAAGAAGTGTGGTATAGAAAGAAACTATGTGTTAAAGTCTGTTAAAGAGAGAAAGAAGAGGCTGGCTATGTTACTGGTTTCTCCATTTGTTCAACAAGCAACTACTACTCCAGCCCCACCTAAAACAATATCCAGGAGTGTCAACGGGAATTTCATTACGCCCCCTGAGTTTTTAGAGGTACAGTACATCCAAACACATACTTCTTTCTTACTATAACAATCATACTTTTAAATTTATCGTACACTGATTGAAATTTATTTGACAAGATGTGTCTGGAGAGCCTCAAATGAGGTCAATTAATGAATTAATGACATTGGAAGTGTTTGTAGAGGTTTATCTCTACTTGTGTCAAAATTCCAAATGCATTTATATTTTGTTAATGTTAATGAATGTTATTTTTTACCCTTTAGCAATTGTCAAGACCGTGTTAATATAAATAATGTCTAAAAACGTTATTTATATTTTTCGACCTCTCAAT
>BQNB010089389.1:0-27415 GCA_026074375.1 Tanacetum coccineum
GATACTCCCTCCGTCCCATTTTAATTGACCCCCAACAAAAAAAGTTCATTTTTTTATAGATTCAATGAATCTGAACGTATATTGATTAAAATGACAAGTTTACCCTATTAAATCTATACTCCTTATAAAGGAGATTTAGTATTCTCTTGAAAGTTGAAAAGTTGCTAATTTAGGAAATGTTGAAAATTCAATGCATGAAATCTTGAAATATTGAATTTTTAACTTACACACTAGTAAGCATAGTGTACAGCTTGTACAAACATAATTAGACAATTAAAACATACAAACATAATTAAGATAGCAATGCTACCACATCTATGCATATTGTACAACTCATACAAACATAATTAAAACCTCACAATTAATACATACAACTATAATTAATAATCTATTAAAACACCCCCATTACATAAATGTACAATGATATATACACATTGTACAATCATAAAAAAACATAATCTCTACTCCTTATAAAGTATTATAACATCTAAAATTAGAAGTTTTAAAATTTTTAAAGGACCAAAACATTTCTTGTTTGAGAAAGATATGTATTAATTTTACTACGATAACAGACAAGAACCAAGAACAACAACAAAGCCTAAAAAACAATCAGAACCCCCATTTTCAGTCAAAGAAAATTGAAAATGTTAGAAAATAAAATTGTAACAACCTATGTAATAACAACATATTCAACATCGTAACAGCCTATGTAATAACAACTTATTCAACATCTTGGAAATTAAATGAAATGTTTTAGCATCTCATTTTTTAATAACAGCCCAACAGCCATATATAAACCTAACACACCCAAACTTTTACACCTCAACTGTAACACCCCAAAAAAGCGGGTACCGTTCTATATATATTAACATTTGACTAGCTATAATATGTATATTTATGAATGGATATGATGAGCATTGTTTTTGTTTACATAGAGAACCCAAAGCAGAAAAACATGCATGATCAAACTACAACAACCATGCATGAAACTATTTCTGATTGCTTGCTGTGGTTTTGAAAACAAACACTTTTTCGAATAAAACCCATGTCACCCTTTAATAGTATTTTGCACTTTTCGATCTCGGGTCGGTTCGGTCCAAAACTAAGAAAGCCCGACATAACTATCCAATTAAATAGTTGCTAGGGTTATTATATAAAATTATAAACAAACTATGGAAGGCATAGAAATACGTCTTCATGCTCTGTTTCCTTTCTCTTCTAGGATTCGTTTAGGGTAAAAGCCATAAATACTCTATGTACTCACAAGTTTAACTCATTATGCTTTGCCAATTCGTAAATGTGTAAGCAACAGAAAATGATTTCTTTCTCTCATAGCAAAAAAACGCTAAAGTAATTAATAGTATACATGTCATCTTGTTTAAATATATCGATTCCATAAGTATCATCTAAGTGTATAAAGGATTCGCCAATTTTGATATTAATCATATTTGCATGCATGATTTTAGCATGGAATCAAGAATGAACTAATATAACACTCATGCGTATCAAGTGATTATTATGCAAATACGGCAAAAGAATTACCTCCAAGCCAAACAAGACACAATTCGAGAGTGAAAATGAAGACGAGTAGTAGCACTGAATCAAACTCGAACACGTACATACACGAACATCATCATCATAATCATTGAACCCAAGAACCAACGTGTATATGGACACATGAACCTAAAACTTATGCTTTATCACGAACTACAACGAGCAAGCAAACAAACCATAACCCGTCAAATCCAACTCAAACGGAAACGAAACCCCACTTGAACACAAGCCGAACATAGTGTGATCGAACCTCAATCGTGAGTGCAGACTCGAACCTCTAGCGAACAAACCAGAACCTTTAACCCGAACAACTAAAATACCAATCGTGAGCCAGAACCTAAGTCCCACATGGACTCGAACCGAACCAAAACACAAACCACAACCCGAACTAAACTCGCACTAGAAAAAACGAAACAAAAAAATGAAGGCATAATCGCGTACATGAACAGAAACCTGAATGTGATCAATGTCGTCGTAGACCGAACTTGGGTTCTGCTACCATCCAATCTTTCTTGATTATGCAGACTTGTTTGTGATTTGTTTTAGGAGATTATGAAAGGAATATAACGAAGATGTGTTTATATGGGTATCTTTCCATCATTCACTCCATAATAAAAGGAAAATTATTTGATTGAGGCTCATGTATAATTGGCATGCATATCAATTACTGATTTGTCAAATATTGGCATTTATGAAGGAGCTGATTTTGTCAAATATTGACATTTATGATGGAGCTGATTTTGTCAAATATGGATGGCTGATTTCACAAACATGTGATGTTATATATGCCAAATTACCCGTAACTACCAACGTGATCAATATCAGATGATTAAGGGATGCTATGACTTAGTTGGTCAATGACTGAGCAATTATGATAATCTTTTATTTTATTTTTGATATAAAAAAGAATTATAAATTATAAAGTCTATATATATCTTACTTTTTCGTAACACAAATGTAGGATATGGAGATAACGTTTTGATTGCCTCATATTAATTATTTCTTACAATGTCTATCTTTTATTCATATTATGTCAAGAGATTAGGGAGTTCATTTATTTTTACTAATAGGCCAAAACACATATGTTCACTAAAATTTTTATCGTGTTTCCCACTTTAGAACCTAATTTTTATCATCAGTGATTTGATAAAAACATCGCTCACAAAAACATTTGAACTGACATGCTAGATATTATTATCGGTTCCATTCACATACTTCTATATTACATTATAAAGGAAAAATCACCCATTCTTGAATGTTAAGTGTTGAATTTTCCTATACTCCCTATCTATATAAACCAACTATCTAAGGAAACTTTGAAAAACTCCACGCCAATGAATTGAAATCATAAACAAAAAAGGAAGAGTTCACGCCAATTAATTCAAATCACAAACAAAAAAGGAAAGCATAAGTTTATAAACTAAAAGTCTACTAATGCTTGAAAGTGAATTTCTGACGCTATGCACAGGTATTCGTCTAGTATATAATAACTTCTAAAACAAGTTAACTTGTAGAATACTAACATTTTGTTACACATATACTTGATGAGCTTTTGAAAGTTTTTATATGCCATAAGTTAAAGCTCACTGAAGATAGCTTTTAAAAAAGCTTAAGAGTATTTGTGGCACACAACTTTGAGAGTTTGTGAAAGCTTGAGTTTCTAAAATAAATCAGTTTCTAAAAAGAGCTTTGTTTGAATAACAAGCCAGAGCTTCTAAAAAACCATAAGATCTTATGATAAAATCTCCATAAACAGGATGAGCTCAAGCTTATGGTGTGACTAATTACATTAGTACCCGCCATTCTTTAAATGTCATTTTTCACCTAAGCTCTCCATCTTCATCTATATTACCAAACATGTTAAAAAAATAAAAGCTACAGCTCCCATAAACTCGATGTAATCACATTGACACCCTTAAAATAATAAATAAGTTTTAAAAAACCTCGAAGCCCATAAAACAAACTAAAATTATGGGCTCATCCACGAGTCAAAACCCTAATAAAAACCTATAAATAAAATCAAGGTTTTACGTTTAATCCTTTACTGCAAGAACAAACACCTCACAATCTTAATCATAATCCCTTGTATCTGTTTGATTCCTTCAAATGGGTAAAACGTCCAAGAAATCTGCAACCAAGTATGTACAATGAACCGATGAAATGGTTGATATCGTACTCGAAGATTTGTGGCAAAAAGCTTACAATGAACCAAAGGTTGCGAAAGGTTAGTAATATCATCTAGTGATGAAGATTTCTCGTCTGATGAACTGCTTATTGTTTAACTGGTTATTGTCAAAACAACAATATATATATGTATATATATATATATGTAAGTTGTTTACTGTTTCAAATTGTAGAAATGATTTAAATATCATCTAGTGATGAAGATCTCTCTTCTAATGAAGATATTGTGTTAATGGGTGATATACCATTCTAGACACTAACGAAGATCAAGCACAAGCTACTTCAACTTCAAGATGATACAATGACTGGATGTGTACTTTGTTTTAGAGCTCGTGATGCACCAATAGTTGTTGATCAATATGTCACAAAACCTATAAAAAGCCAGGTTAAATTGACTAATTGTGTTCTTGCTTTAAGAGCTGTAAATGTTGTAGATGTGAATGTGGGATCTTTAAGGATAAGGAAGAAGTCAAGGTAAGCTTTTGAAGTTGGTAATGGAGTGGAAGGGTGTTTGATGATGTTTTCGGTCTTTCTATCATACTAAATTGGTTATAAAATTATTTTACCACCTCCAACTAAAATCATAAATAATAAGAGGTGTAAAAAGGTACTATATAACTTTTGAAATCAAATGCTTGTTAGTGTAACCCGAGAAATAAGCTCATTTTTAGCTATGCTAAGATCAACCGTAATGCATCAGTCGTTTTTGTGGTCGACCTTCAAATAGGACACGTCCTTTTTGTTCGACAGGTCTTTGAGACGTGTGAGATGTTTTTTTGTGTGTTTTATTTAATTGATTTTTGTGGAGTGTACTTTGATGGTGTTTTCGGTCTTCCTATTATACTAAATTGGTTATAAAATCATTCTAAAGAGAAATAACTGATTTGATACGAATGTTCGCGATTACATTACTAGTAGCCTAATTGGCGTGCTAAAGAGAAATATTACACGTGGCGGTCCATGAATCGGATTATCACAACCAATACAAGACAAAATAAAATTAACACGTTGAGGCTCAACAACTAGTCGTGCTACATGGTGGTTGTAAATTGTACAATAAAAATTGTACATTAGGTAACTAGTCTTTCAATATTTTGCTATATTTGTTCCATTTCAAAACCCTTTCAGTTCCTTTTCTTACTAGTTTTATAAGGAAAAAGACCCTCCCATGTTCAAATGAACATGAGAGGATCCTTATCCTTTAGTAGGAAAAACCCTTAAACCCCTCCTCAATTATTAAATAGCTTTTTGATTCTTTGTGTCACGCATTATTACTATCTTCTTTGATAAAATGAAATAAAAAAACTGTCACACCCCGACAATGGCGGAAACTCGGGAATGCAATATAATGATCAATCATAACACAAGATACAAAATAGAGAAAACTACAATGCATAAACTCCAAGTGCTATGAAGACCACCAACCTCGAACAAATTCGAGTGATGTCCCAAATCGTAACTAAATCCACAATCTCTTACAATTATTCCGATGCCCTAACAGGGGACCATAATCCAAACTTATTCTAAAACATCCAAAAACTAGAATAAAAACAACAAGCAAGCAAGACTTCACACGAAATTCCAATCGGGATACTTCTAAGTCTGCTATCACAATCACCAAACTACTCTTCTTTCACTTCACCTGAAAATGATACTAAAAAACGTCAACAATAATGTTGGTGAGCTCGTAGGTTTGACCTCAAACCCAAAAGTTATACCAATATTTCAACAGTGGACAATAGTGCTATATGAAAGTGAATATATGCTAACAAGACCTAGCTTCCCCACTAGTCAATCACTATATGTCACTTACGCACCTAAAGGGCCTACCAGCTGGAGCACTAATATTAGGGCAGGACCACAACGCTTGCATGCCAAACACAGTACATGCAAGTAAAATCACAATCCTTGCCATGTCAAACACAGTACATGCAAGTAAAATCACATCCCTTGCTATGCCAAACACAGTACATGCAAGTAAAATCACATCCCTTGCCATGCCAAACACAGTACATGCAAGTAAAATCATATTACATATATTCACATAGCAGTAATAAGCACATAACTTGTCCCAAAAACAAAACCACATCTCGCACAGATCAATTCAAAACATTTCAAAACACATTTGAGTATCATTTTCCCCCAACGGAAAAACTATGAAAAGTGGGGCTACGAGAACTCACCTCAAGCAAGTCTTTAGCAACCAAATCTCAATCACACAAGCAAATGCAACGACGCCCGCACACGACCTAGTCCAGCTAATGTCCCAAATTAATCATCCAATTCCAAAACAATCTTCACGTTAGATGCATAAAGTTTAGACGCGTTGTACAATTACCCAAAACAATTTAGTGATGTGGTGATTGACGACATATTTCCACAATCATATCAATCTCATTCCCCGATAATACATACTTATACTATTTAGAGAAAATAGATAAGTAATATAAATAAATATTTATAATTAATAATTATAAATATATTTCGACAAGTCCATTCGGTAAACCTTAGTCACTTCAAAATAATCATAATACGGTTAAAAATGAAACGTTTACTCATAATAAACACATTAGAGAAGTTTTGAGAAAAATTATATTTTTCGTTTTTTAGTGAATTTATTAAATAAATAAAATAATAAAAAAATATTTTATTATTTAAAAATCAAAAATCATGTTTTTAGTAAAATTTCTAAGTATAAACTTTTTACGAAATTTCTACATGACCCATACGCTCAAACAACGTTTTCCAAGGTTTCAAACCTTATTTTCAACACTTTTCATAAATTCGACACTTTTCGACAAAATTCCAAATTCTCAATCTTTAACGTTTACTAAAACGTTTTTTCTCAAAATACCATTCATTATCAGGTCGTAAATACATTTCCACTTTCAAAAGTCCGACAAAACTCTCACAACGACTAAATATCGACAAGGGTCCATTAAGACATTTATAAGTCCAAAATACGATCCAAGTCCAAAATCAATGTTCATTTACATATATAAGCATATACTTATAAGTAAAAATAATCTGGACCACAATAAGCCCTCCCATTAAGTTGCGGCTTAAATAGACTTATTGAACTGTGAGTCCAATAGCTCAAAAATATGTATATTAAGCTTGAAAATAAGCTAATAAGCTACGTATCGCATTTGGTTACTACCATAAGCCTCAAAAATAGTCCACAACATACGTCATAACACAAAAATAATCAAAATCACTTTCATAGTGATTTTGGAAATTGGTTCGTGGCATACAAGCCCAAAATAAGCCAAGAAATAGCTTAAAAATAAGCCCGAATAAGCTATACAAGCTACTATTAAAAATGAGCATTCTAGCATCATATATTATTCAACGATCATGACCACGACATCAAAACTACAAAAACCCCTCTTTTCCTTTTTATTCTACACGAACCAAACATACCATTTTTCTTTCATTTTGTTTCTAAAAATCAATTTTGACAACGATCAACTTATACAACTAACATCTATGCATCAAAATAAACCCAAAAAGACAAACGAAATTTAAATTTGAAAACTTACATGAAATTCTTCAAAAATGTATTCGACTCGAACCGGACAACCCAAACGTTGATTAAACGAACACCCAAACACTCGTATCAACCCGGAATATCACGTTCTTGATCAAAGTTAGAAAATTTATGGTGGATTATGGTGGTGTAGTGGCGGACGAACACACACACACACACACTCTTATGTGTATGTTTTTTTTTGTACAACTTTAGACAAAGGAGCTAAAATTAAGCCTCCTTATCTCTATTTCTATGTGATTTCTAGTGGAAGGCATATATGTGTACAACTTTAGACAAAGGAGCTAAAATTAAGCCTCCTTATCTCTCTTTCTTGCTATGATCGGCCATGGGATCTAAGGGAGTCTCGGGCCTTTGTTTTCGTGTTGGGATCAAATAAATACTAGTAAAATTCAACCGTAAAATTTACCCCAAAGTTAATTAGCATTTTTATTCACCTTAAAAATACTTTTCCATTAACCTAGAGTATTTAAACGACATATTTTCACTTTAAACCCTTTCAAAACTCATTTGGACATTAACGGACGTATCAGACTCGTTTTTTGGCATTTCTCACGAATTCACGGATCAAACCACCCGGAATACAATTAAAACAATAATACCTTCCAAAAGGGATTATTAATCACAATAAACCACAATTCATCATAATTCTCACAAAAATCACTACCGTCAACACGGTACAAAATCTGAATAAACAAACAAAAGTCAAATAGTCAAAGGACTATAAATGAAATATTCAGAACACAAAAAGGGCAAAGGTTACAAAAAGTAGCCGTAACAAAAAAGAGAGCCATGGAAAATCTTAACTTTTTCTCTTAAGATATAGGAACATCTTCATCAGCTGGTGGTCATTTAACTCAAGAAGAAGCAGTAAAAGTTGTTTCTCAAACTTATCTTTGGTTGAAGAATAGGTGTAGTAAGTTTAATGTTATTTGGGTTGCGTGGCTTAATGACCCGTTGAATGCTATTTCTATGTAATTTATTTCTAGTCTAGCTTCTTCCTAGCTTTCTTAATAAAAGTCTGTCGTTCTAAAAAATAATAATAAAAAAAGAAGCATTAGCAATCAGAATTAGCCAAAAGTTTGCTTTATTAGAGGAAGTAAGGCCTGTAATCGAGACAATGGCTTATAATGAAAAATACAATACAATACTCAATGAGATTTAGAAAGATAAGGTGGATTTAGATGGAAATATTGTAGAAGAAGAAGAGGAAGAAGTAAAAATGATTAAAGGTGAGGCGTTGAAGGAGAAAAATGATCCTAGAGCATTTATATTTCCCATCAGATTGGAAGGACAGGTTAACGAAAATGCATTAGCTGATACTAGGTCGGATATCAATACCATGCCTTATTGGATTTATGAGCAGTTAGGGAGAGAAGAGATGAAGAAGGTTGATAGAGGAATCACGATGATAATCATACTCAGGCAGAAGCTATGGGGATACTCACAAATGTTCTTTGTCAGATAGGGGTCACTACCTTAATTGCTAAGTTTCTTATCCTTGATATACCAATCGACCGTGATGCACCAATAGTGGTTGGTCGGGGATTCCTGTGTACGATTTGTGGCATACTCAATACTCCAGAGAGACTTTTCTCGACTTTTGATGGATTTTGTCACCAAACCTTCCATGCTGCAAGATCCGATGTTATGAGAAACGCAGAAAGTGATATCGATGACGAGGAAGAGTATGAGATAAAAGGGAATAAGTTTAGAGCATCGATATATGGTCTGAAACCTGCACCATACTTGAACTGTAATGATTCAGCTGAGCGATGGTTAGCTATACAAACTATAACTAACCCATTCCGAAAGATTAGTGTTTGGAAAAAAGGTCGTTAGTTTCCTTGGTTCATTACCTGTACCATTAAAGCATGTGAACTGAAAGCCTGATTATAAGGGTTCTTATACTAAAGAAGAAGAAGCAACATGACAGTGGCGTACTGGGATAAGATTGACTGATCCGTATGAAAACATTTATTTGCAAGGGTTCACAACAAAGAAAACAGATAGGAAGTTATCAAAGTACCATAAGTTGAGTGACATCATGTCACCCAATTGGTTTGTGGAGTAAAAATTAGACCAAGTTGGAATTAAGGAGGGAACTTATATACTTCTAAAGCTATTTTTACTTTTTATTGTTAAGAATAAAATCATTTGTATAAATCCATAAGGGATTACATTTGATGTACGGACATTAGTCCGATGAATATTAATATTAAGTTAATGTGATGGATTGAAATTATGTTTTAATTTTGAAGTTTGCAAAACAAGTTTCGTGTAATATATATATAAAAAAATAAATAAAATCTAAAAAAATAAGGAAAAGTACGCCGCACTTTTGAGCGGTTTTCATAGATAAAACTTACCAAACAAGACTCTAACTCATTAAAAAGAAAAATATAAACAAACATACTCACCAAAACTGCCGTGGTTCTCACAAAAACAAAGAAAATTTCAAAAAGATCATTCTACCAAGCTTTTAATCATGCCTAGGGTATGTTATTACCACTCCTTAACTTGTTATTATCAATTTGTTTAAATTTCTTGTCCATTAGGGTTTATAATAATTAGATTGGGGAGAATTAAATCCATGTTTCGTATGAACAATTGACCCTTTAAATTAGGATATTTAGGAGTTGTTTGATACATGCATGCTTGATATTGATTAATCTAAAAAGTACTATTCATATTATGAATGAATTTACATTTAAAAATAAATTGTTTGAAGATCATAAAAATTTTCACCAGCCCAGAAAGTACGCCGGTTTTGTCCCAAAACTGCAGCACTTTGCCCAATTTCTAGGAAGTACACCGCACATTTTACATCAGAATGTAACAGAATGTTTAACCATCAAAACCATGACCATTTATACCAAATCATTTCTAACATTACTATCACTTTATTGTTGGTTGTTTTTTATGTGTAGACTATAGGAACACATGATGATGAGGCCGAATCATCACGATCCAAACGCCCTAGACAACATGAAACTGTGGAAGAGGTATTGCTTCCATAAGTTCACCATGAGATCTTGCTATGGGAAGGGTGTAGCAGAGATGCAAAGTCTAGGTACAATACTAGATTGGCCCAATTACTTCCTAGACACATTTACTCGCCGTGTGTGGTGAATTGGGATGTACTAAACCAAATAGGTTATGATGGAGAGATTGATGACATGTTGAGAATTAGGTTGCGTGAAGCTGGAACGAATAAAGAGATATTTACTTCCATGGCTTGGATTAAAGCTTTTAATATCAATGAGCCAATTTATGCAGAGCTCTGCCACGAGTTTTATTCGACTTATGATTTTGAAAAAGTTTGTGCTGACGATGAATTGCAAACCAATAAGATCATCAAGTTTAGACTTGGTGGACGTGCTCATAGTTTAACCTTGTTGGAATTTGCTCGAAGCCTAGTACTATATCAGGTGGTTGATCTTGATGAGGAAGGTTTTAATGTTTACTTTAAAGGAGGTTTGCGTAGTGATGAGCATTTTAACGCTCAGGAGTATTGGTTAAGCATTAGTCGAGAGGAAAACCTTGGTTTATCTAGGAGTCACACTTCTATTATCGGAAACCCAATTTTGAGGGTGATTCACAAGATGATCACTTATGGTTTTTGTCAAAGGACGACTGGGTATGACAAGGTTCAAAAAAATGATTTGTGGCTCTTGAGTATTTTGATGCTAAACACCAAAATGGGTATGCGAATGTGGCTTGGTTGATTGCAAGATGGATGAAGAGGAAAGGAGATGGCTGATCGGTCCCTTTTGGTATATATAAATAAATAAATAAATATAAATACGTAAGGATAATATCAATGATAGTAGAGAGTCAAGTATTCCGTGAGGCTTTTAGAAGATTCTTACTTTTATCCAAAGCAAAAACCCTAAAAAAACATCCCGGTTCGTTTCCCGTCGAGGCGTGAATTTAAAAATCGAGAATCAGTTTGTGGAACAATGCTTGAATAATCACAAGTTGATTTGTTTTTCTATTTCTACTAATAAAATGCAAAAACAAGTGAAGGCATGCTAAAAACTAAAGTAATTAAAGCTAAATCACTTAAAACGATAACGAGAATCCTAAAACGTGACTTAAAACCCTAAATTATCAAAATTTAATCCTAAAATAATTTTTTAACTTTTAATAAACCCTAAATGACTAAAATGCAAGAACTAAGAAGACTAAACCAAAAACGAAAGCAATTTAGGCTTTTTATCTAAATTAAATTATAAAAAATATTAACCTATCTAAAAATTCCTGGAAAGATTACAAAAAATACTAGATACATAATGGACCTACGAAAAATAAGAGACACAAATAAGCTCGACAAATAAGCCCGAAAATAAGCTTAAGACAGTTTTATACTATGAAGTCCAAAAACATACTTAAATACTATTGCCTGAGTCCTATAACGAAAAAGACCCTAGGGCGCAGTGGTAAGTGTGTTAGAAAAAGTGTGTATTGTGTAAACAGAGTGCCCCGGTTCGAGTCTTGCACACCCGGGCCACTTGTCTTTCCCGCCTTATTTTTATTTTTCGAAAACTCTATGGTAAAAATTGTAATAAACATAAACTAAAGGGTAGGCGGTCAAATTTTGGGAATTTTCACTATAGAATAAACGGTAAACCTTGAACTATAAGAAATAAACAAAACAGACCCTCACGATTTAGCTTATTTTTTGGCGTTATTAAAAAAATGAGAATTAGCAAAACTAAAACAATCCAAACTAAATAAACAAGCTTAATCTCTACAACCTTAACAAAGGAACCTTACACTTTGACCATAGAATAAGCTAGAAAATAAGCCCACATATATACTGTCACAGAAACAAGCAGTTAGACAACAAATATAGGCTATTGAGCTTAGTATTTCGAGCTTAAACTATAGTGAAAATGAAAACTAATAGAATCTAATTGAAGTTAAGATGTGCAATAAAATTTTAAACTAAAATCACTAGTATTACAGACTTAAGCAAGAAAATTAAAATGAAAAATGACAAAAAAGAAATTAAACTGATTTTGAGCTTTTTTTCTAATAAGAGCAAAACAAGCTATAATTACTGAACCTAGATCAGAAATTTTGAATCTAAGCTATACTATGATTATTAATCAAAACTAGATAAAAAGTTTCCTAAAATCCCAACAAAAAATAAGAACATCAATAGAGAGTCATAAGCAACACAGTTTGAAATGCTGATTGATTAGCGTGGATGCAGTGTGCAAGAAAAGTGATAAAGGGTAAAACTCTACATAAAACTGATTCAACAAACTCATTACAATGTTACAGGTGGCGGGGTGGGAACAATGCTTACTAACACTAGTTAACCTTCTCATAGCTTAAAATGAATTTTGAATTCAAAAAACTCTTACCTCATAAACCTGCCCTGGTGCAATGATGACTTTTGTAAACTAAACTTTGTAATTCAACAAACTATCCTCTAAAACATGCTCAAGAGCAGCAAAACTACCCTAACACACTGAATTAAAAGTTTTATATGAAAACATTGATTTGAAAGTCAATACCACTAATGCCAAAACACTCCCTTATATAAACTGTCAACTTACAATTGCATTTAAAAACTATTTCAAGCCTTAAACTAATAAAACCCTTTTATCTACGACTTACTGAAAAAAACCTACTTAAGCTTAAGTGAGCTCTAGAAGTCCCTAGCTTATAAATAGGAAATGAGCACTATACTCTACTCAGCTTATACCACAAAATTTATGACAGAATTTAAGAACTGAAAAACTAGAAATGAACAAAACTAGAACATCTTAAGCTAAACTCCTAAGGCTAATGAAGTTAAATGAGACAGGATTAACATGAAAATTTAAAAGAATTAAGCAAGTTGAAATAAGCTATGAATTGGCTAGAATGAAATGTAGAAAGGTAAACCTGAATTTTGAAGATTCTTCTTCACCTAGACATCCAAGTGTAGAGTCTAGGTGATCCTAAATGGCACCTTGCCTCTAAACATCATAAAAATCTAAAAGACTTATAAGAGCTTATTACTCCTTCATCTTCTCACAATGAGCTTAATTCGAATTTAAATGAACACTTTTTAAACTAAATGAGCTAAAAAACAAAAAAGTATTTTAAAAAGCTTTACAAAGTATTTTAAAACTAAATTTTGAGCATATTAACAGAATAAGCTCAAAAGAGCTTATTGAGTAAATTCGGCTTAATATTGAAAACAAAGGACAAAGATACTTAAGAACTAAATTGTATTGCTCAAAATGATTTAGTACAAGCTGAATGAACAAGAGTACAAGTAATGAAAGCTTAAAAAGAAAATGCTTTTAAAAGAATGCATAGAATAAAGGGAATACAAAACAGAAAATTTAAAACTAAAAACTCCCTTTTTTCCATCTGCTTCTTCTATACTTTTATAAGCTCTTTCTGTGTTTGTTGTGTGAGTGGGGAAAACAAACAATCTCAGGCCCTTCATTTCTACAAAAAGCAATCTTGGTCGTCGATATGAGCTAGGGGATGTGGAGATTGCCAAATGGGGACTAGGTTTAAAGTGGAGGTCGGGGGATGAGTTTTGACCATGTGTTTTTGAGGTCAAGGGTAAAAGGGAGTTTGAGGCAAACCGTGAATGGGTTTTGGGTTCTTGGGTTTCAAAATGGCGGAAGATTGTTTGAACAGTTGGAGGAGACACATAAAAAAAAAAAAGAGTGTACTTTTTTGGGAAAAAATTGGCACAGTTCGCCCCTTTAACGTGTTATGTGAACTTTGCAACCATGGTCCTTGTGGTTTAAAACTTTTGGGACTATGGCAAAACAAGCCCCAAGAGTTAGAAGGTTTATTGCATTGATTCGTCCTAAGGAAAACAAGTGTTGGGAGTTTGCAGTAATATCCCCCCCCCCCCCCCCCCACGTGTTACTAGCTTAAAATGGCATTTTGGCCCTTCTCATCTTTCTCCCTCATTTTCCTCTTTAAGTATAAGTTTGGAGATTATAATTTCAGTCCCTAAACATATATTCCTTGCTTTGGCCTCTGGGTTACATGGGGTGACTTTGACTTTTGACCGAATTGACTTTTTTCTGTTGACTTTTTGACTATATAGACTTTCGGCTTTGATTTGGTTTGATCTTTCACAGTCTTTTCCATTCCGAGTCCGGTTTTTGTTGTTTTGGCTTGTTTTTCGTCCATTTCTTGGTTGAATCCGTTTCCTGCACAAATACATATAGCACCACAAGCAATTATTTGGGCCTTTTAAGTCCGTTTTTGGTTATTTTAGCTCGTTTTTAAAGGTAAAAGGTATGTGTAATTAAGCACATACCAAAATCCCCCATACTAAGGTATTGCCGTGTCCTCACTGCAATGCTATTAATGTACCAATTCACGAAAACTAAGAATCTCATCTCCCTCGACTAATATCTTTGAAAATTAGCAAAGTGTTCGTGCAAAAGGAAACCAAACAGGAATCAAAAGCTTCGACAAGTCCTGTTATTTCTCCATTTTTTATTTAAGCACTAACTATCCCTAATATTTTTGGATTTTTCTTTTCTTTCTTGACAACCTGATTGGCACTTCCTTTTATTTTAGTAACACTGGGATCATAGAATGAGGAAACGACTATATAATAATCTACGTATACTGACGGATAAATTCATCGTCCCCGATTTTTCACTAGTTCCAAACCAAGCAATTAAACAAGATCATGTCAATATAAGTCTAAATGCTAAGCACTCATACTTATGACTTGTGAACTTTTTACTCCCAACATGAGTTTATGGTTTAAATGTGTGTGCACATTTCAACTCAACAGATCAACTTATTTTCCATAGTCGTGATTCATGATGAAACGATGACTCAAAGCAACAACTTTTAGGACCTTGTAACATGATTTTAAAGAAACTAGATTTTAACGTAGAACTTTTTGCACCATCTTCCATCATTATACTACATAAGTTCTTAAAACTAGGAATGCTTTGTTTATTAAGGAACACCTACCTAGGCCTCGCTCCCTATAGGATATCACAACCAACGACCGATGTTTCTTAGTTTGAAAACCCCAACCCGTTGCTAGCGGTAAGGGGACAACACACCAACACCTTCTTCCTAAAAATGGCTAAGGATTGTGTCCTTAGTTGGAACCCACACCAAGACCTCGCTTCCTGGTGATATATCACAACACAACAAATCCTTAAGGTAAAAGATGGTCTAGTTTAACCCCCCACCTCGTGGTTAGCGAGTGGGATATCATCGACACATCTTTCACTTATGCGTCCATATAATCAAATGTATGCTTCATTTTGGCAAAATTTCAATATTCAAATGCATTTTGCATTCATACTTCATTCATGCTTCTTTGGCATTTTAACTTTCGGATTATTAAGAACAGAAAAATCTCGCTTTAAAGAATCAAGTTACAAATTTGAAGCTTTTTCTAAAAACATCGATTGACTTAGTTGAACTGAATTGAGTACGTATGATTTAGTGGATTAGAAGCTTATGGAAGAAAAAACCACATGTTACTCATATAAGTTTTAGAAAATCTTGCTCAGCACATAAACTTATAGTTTAAACTCTATCAATTCTGTTCATCACCTTATTACAATTCGAATCAATCGAATTCTGAAAGCTAACCTACCAGCGGTCAGTTGAGGAACTATTCTCATGGCTAACACCCTAACGACGACAACAAAAAAACTCTAAACTACCCAATAGTGTACAGTCCAAACATGAGACAAAACACATATTAAATTTTGCAAAATTTTTAAATTTTTTTACATTTTTTTGGTATTTTTAGCAAAAAATAGGTGTTAAAACGGGTTCCGTGATAACACCGACTGCAGGCAAAAAATCAAATCAAGATCCCACCCAAACTAAACACCACATCGTCCTCATGTTTTCAAAGGGGTATCCTACGTAAATCTAAGGCCGTACATGAAGTGAGCCAAAAGATAAAACGTTAGTCGATTAGATTTGGATACAGAATTCCCAAACTTTAAGCTGAGGTATGTGAAGACTCATTTGGAATACTACAATGCAAGAGAGTCTCACAATCCGGGAAATCCTAGGACATACAAACAAAGCATACAAAAAATGGACAAAACACGGGTGATGGAAAATGGAAAAGCTATTTCTCCATACAAAAAACACTTATTAGTTACATGACTACGGATAAAGCAATAGGGATGCCTCCCACGAAGCGCCTTGTTTTTGTTAACCGAGTCACAAGCTCGACTCCGACCCCGACTTCATTGGTCCATGGGGAAGTAAGTGGAAGAAAAACATCATACGAACTATTCCTTCAAGAGATTGGAAAAACATTGACTTTCATGAAAGTTCCACTCCGAAAGATACATCCCGGCAAAAAAAAAATGATAAATAGAGATGCCGGGGATCAAAAATGTATCTTCAATTCCAGGTGGAGAGAAGATATGGGAGGGACCACGGGATACGATGAGAGAAAGCAAGAAAAACCAACAACATAACCGAAGAGAGGTTCACTTAAAATATGAAATCCGTATCCGGGAGGGTAAACATAAGGCACATGAACTCTTGGTTCTCTTTGTTGGGAAAAATAACCATCACCACAACCATGTAATTGATTACTACAGCTCGTGGCTCAATCTTAAAGCGAAATGATCATACTCCGGAAGATAAAGATGTTAGCAGTACATCCCTCGAACTCCTCATAGAATTAAGGACACACCTACCGCAGGAGGAAACTGATCATTCGAAAGATCAAGATAAACTAATCATATGAGAAAAATACAACCGATGAGTGGTGGTACTTAGCAACACTCTTCTCTTTAGAAATGATCTCGTTATCTATGTAGAAAAGCTTTATAATCAGGAAGAGATAACTCCAGAAATGAGTAGTGGGACCTGCCACTACTAATCTCTACTAGAATAATAAGCGAAAAGTTTCAGATTCGGGAATAGAAATTAACAAAGGTGTTCGTCCCCCAAAAAATATAAAGAAATGTGGAGGTAGACTTGATCACCACTTCGGAAGATGGTAGTATGAATTATTTCTTATGAATCGATCCTTAGCAATAAGAAGATTGACATTCCAACAATTTTTTCACGAAGGATATCGTCTTTGATGTTCAAAGAATGTCATCAACAATTTCTTCCAACTTCCGGATTAACAATCTCCACCACCTCTAAGCTTACGATCTCAACATCGGGAGGTGATGCATCGACATACTCGATATCCTCACCGTAGGTGGAATCGTCATCACTCGAAGAATTATCATTGTCAGAATTGACAACAATCTCAGAATGTTCATTGAGAGCATTAGGATGGGTAGGATTGTTACAAAGAGGCACATCACACACACTGTCGGGAATACCCTCGGGCTACTATGGGATTGGGGACAAGTTCTCAACACTAAGACTTTAAACATCGTCCGATTCCATATCCGGAATAGTTTCAAGAATGCACGTCCCCCATACTAAGATGAGATTACGGGATCCGTCGATTGGTAAAAACGGTATGTGATTGCAATGGTGTTGTCGTTCGGTCATCATCGTAGCAAATGGGAATCTTCCAATATCGATCTTTAGCCGCTTGTTCTTCCGTGATTCGCCTTTTCTTCTTCCTTCTTTTGTATAACTTGATCAACCAAATCACGTAAGGTTGCCATTTGTTCCATAAGCTTATTTTGAGAATTGAGAAGCTCATTTTGGGAATTGAAGATTGGATGATCGACGGTATATTGCGGGGGTTGAAATTGGTCAAAACCAAAAGAATTATGATCATAGCAAGAATTTTGCTCATGATAATAGTCTTCATTCATGGAAGACATTGGAAGGTTTATGAGGTCCCCCGCAATTTCACAACAAAGGTAATGATTGTGGAAAACTCGGTGAGGTTTGTGGAAAATAATTCAAAGATTTGATTGAAACAACAGGTTCCTGATTGGTATACAAACGGACTACGTGGACATCGTAACTGTAATGAAGAATCGTTCCCACATAACATCTCGAGAGTATGTACGTATTGTGGGTTGTGGAGGATTTTGCAACACTTGGAAATCGTTAGCAGAGTATGGAATAGGAAACATTTGATTTGTGTCCCATTTCCAACTTTACAAAAAAACAACTCCATCGTATACATTGCACCACATCTTTGGCATATGCCAAGAAGACATTGTAGTTAGCAAACATTGCAAGTATTGTAGGGGCTTATCACGGTTTGATTTTTTGCATGGTTCGGAATTAAGATAATCGGAACTTTCGGAGGACAATTATAACCGTAATGAGCACCTTCCACAAGACAGATACAAGTGCATTGTCCGACAAAATGATTCAGCTACGAATACCCGCACTCTGACAACACTGGTCATTGTGTGAAAGACTTGGTGAGGACTATTCACCGGTTTCTGATTGATTAACGATTGGCTCTCGAGGAGCATTAACAACGTTGGTATTGTCGTCGGATGACTCGGAAGTGTCTTGGAAGTCTTGAAGGACTTCCTCGAATGTCTTTTGTATTAGAGCACATCTTTGACAATGAAAACCATGAATTGGGTCCCCACAATTGAGACAAGATTTTTCAATTTTAAAGGATCGTTGAGACGAGTCGGGATTTTGAACAAGAATCTTGTATTAAGACTCCCATTCGAACAAACCACTAGTTCGAGAGTATCAAACTTGCCACAAGACGACATCTTTAATTCGCGGTAAATTGGATTCAAACGATAATCGAATGACGTCTCAAAAGAATTAAACATAAGATGGATAAGAAAAGAATATAATGTATACGAAGAAAAGTGGGAGATTATTTTTGGGTTTTCCATTAATTCATAATTTATTTTAACGGACAAAATGGTAAGACAACTTAAACCAAATAATCTACTTACTTCACGGTAGCTCTCAAAAAGATAAACTCACAGGAGGAGCTTATGGAGTAGAATAGCGCGAAGCTTATTTCTCCTTTCGGGTCGTAGTTCCTAGGAACAACCCTCCTTATACCCACTTTATAGTTTGTTTAATTTTTCAAGGTGAGCCGTACATCGTAAGAGACACAAAAGGCAAGTTTTTAAATCTTTTGATTTCGCATGGAACCAACAATACACCGGAAACTTATAATATAATAGCCTCAGTTGAGAAAATTAAATTTTGGTATTTTACAATTTTGTGAATTTTATTATCCTTTATTATGGACAATGATTTTATAATTTTCGTTTTTTCTTTGGTTTTTATTATACTGATAAAATAAGGCTAAAAGAAATGAAAAATATTTTTGTACTTTAATTTTTATATAATAAAAGAAAATATTCACGGTTTAAAACACAATTGATCAACGTAACGATAAACAACTGCACAGCCTCCCCGGCAGCGGCGCCAAAAAAATGATGGCTGGGATTCACACCGTAAATATATATAATATATATTAAAATATAAAATATATATCTAAGTGTAAAAACCAACAAGATCAATGATACCGAGAAGTAGTATAGAGCTTTCCCGGGTCGTTTATCCCCAACGAGGCTGGAATGGACAATCGATACAGTCGAAGATTTGAGTTTGAAGGAAGGAATTGATTTGGGAGAATGAAAAAGTCAAATTAAACAATAATGAATAAAAACGTTTTAAGAAAACCTAAAAATTACGAAATTAAACTGAAAAACGGAAGCACGAATCCCGAACAAAGGGGGAAAAACCTAAATCTTTAAAAATAACCCTACGAAGAATTTTTCACTTCTAAACTACTCTAGGGATCAAATAACGAAGAATGAAAAAGACTAGACCGAAAACGGAGTTCGTTTGACCCAAAAACGAGTCAAGACAAAATCCCGTACCCGGACCCGTTCTTTAAAAGATGACAAATTGTAAAAATGACCCTACGAAAAATTTTATATTTTTCCTACAAACTAGATGACAAAAGAAAATTTTTCTAAAAAGCAAAATATTTTTTTGATAATTTTTGTATTTTTATGAATAAAATAAACTTTATCTAAATTAAATTATAAAAAAATTTAAACCTATCTAAAATTCCAGAAAAATTTACAAAAAATACTAGATACTTTAATGGTCCTACGAAAAATAAGAGACACAAATAAGCTCGACAAATAAGCCCAAATAAAAGCTTTAAACAGATTTATATAGCTTTGAGCCAAAACATACATAAATACTAGTGCCCTTGAGTCTATACCGAAAAAGACCCAAGGGCGTCAGTGGTAAGTGTGTTAGTAAAAGGGGTTTTTTTATTATCGAGAGGTCCCAGGTTTGAGTCTTGCTCACCCGGGCCTCTTGTCTTTCCCCCTTTTTTTATTTTTCGAAACTCTAGGGTAAAAATTGTAATAAACTAAACTAAAGGGTAGGCGGGCATATTTTTGGGAATTTACACTATAGAATAAACGGGTAACCTTGAACTATAAGAAATATACAAAACAGACCCTACGAATTTAGCTTATTTTGGCTTATTAAAAAAATGAGAATTAGCAAAAACTTAAAACTACAAACTTATTAACTAGCTTAATCTCTACAACATTAACAAAAGGACTTTCAACTTTTGACCACAGAATAAGCTAGAAAATAAGCCACTTAGATTCTGTCACAGAAACTAGCAGTTTGACAAGCTTTTTTGGCTTTTGGCTTATATAGAGCTTATTACTAGGTGAAAATGAAAACTAAAAGAAGCTAATTGATGTTTAAGATGTGCAGTAAAAGTTTTTAAACTAAAATCACCCTAGTATTAACAGATTAAGCAAGAAAATTAAAATGAAAAAGTGCAAAGTTTGAATTAAACTGTTTTTGAGCTTTTTTCTAATAAGCTAACAAGCTTATTACTGAACCTTAGATGCTGAAATTTTGAATCTAAGCTATACTATGTTTATTAATCAAAACTAGATAAAAGGTTTCTAACAATCCCAACTAAAAATAAGAAATCAAGAGGTGTATTAAGCTACAACAGTTTGAAATGCTGTTGTTTGCTGATGCAGTGTGCAAGGAACAAGTGTATAGGGTAAAACTCTACTTAAAACTGATTCAACTAACTCATTACATGTACAACAATGCTTACTAACACTTAGTTACCTTCTCATTGCTTAAAATGAATTTGAATTCTAAAAACTCTTAACTCTTAAACTGCCCTGGTGCAAATGATGAGCTTTTGTAATCTAAACTTTGTAATTCAACAAACTAACCTCTAAAACCTGCTCAAAGCTTGCTAAACTACCCTAACACAACTGAATGAAAAGTTTTTATATGAAAACTTTGACTTTAAAAGTCAAATACCTCTAATACCAAACACTCCCTTATAAAAACTGTCAAACTTCAATGGCATTTAAAAACTATTTCAAAGCTTAAACTATTAAAACCTTTTATCTACACTTACTGAAATAAACCTACTTAAGCTAAGTGAGCTCTAAAAGTCCTAGCTTATTAATAGGAAATGAGCACTTACTCTACTAGCTTATACCACTTTTTATGACAGTATTTAAGAACTGAAAACTAGAAATGAACATTATCATATGAACAGCAAAAGGCTAAAAACTCAAGAGGCAATGAAGTTAAATGAGACAGGATTAACATGAAAATTTAAAAGAATTAAGCAAGTTGAAATAAGCTATGAATTGGCTAGAATGAAATGTAGAAAGGTAAACCTGAATTTTAAAGATTCTTCTTCACCTAGACATCCAAGTGTAGAGTCAAGGTGATCCTAAAGGCACTTGCCTCAAAACCACTTAAATAAGCAAATGAGCTTATAAGAGCAGTATTACTCCTTAATCTCCACAATTAGCTTAATTCCAAAAAAACAAAAAAAAAAAAGACAGAATTTTAAATGAACACTTTTAAACTAAATGAGCTAAAAAACAGTATTTAAAAGCTTTTACAAAGTTTTAAACTAAATTTGAGCTTAATAACAAGAATAAGCTCCAAATATGCTATGAAAGCTTATTAGTAAATTCGGCTTAATATTGTAAAAACAAAAGGACAAAGATACTTTATGAACTAAATTGTATTTGCTCAAAATAGATTAGTACAAGCTGAATGAACAAAGTACAAGTAATGAAAGCTTAAAAAGAAAATGCTTAAAAGAAATGCTTAGAATTAAAGGGAATACAAAACTGAAAATTTAAAACTAAAAAACTCCCTTTTTTCTTCTGTCTTCTTCTTCTTTTATAAGCTCTTCTGTGTTTGTTGTGTGAGAGGGGGAAAACAAACAATCTTGGCCCTTCAATTTCTTCAAAAAGCAATCTTGGTCGTCGATATGAGCCTAGGGGGATGTGAGATTGCCAAATGGGACTAGGGTTTAAGTGGAGGAGGGGGGAGAGGTTTGACCATGGGGTTATGAGGTGCAGGGATAAAAGGGTTTTTGGCAAACCCGGAATGGGTTATTGTGGGTTCTTGGGTTACAAAATGGCGGGAAATAATGTTTGTACACGGTTGGATGAGACACATAGTGTACTTTTGGAAATTGGCGAAAGTTAGCCCCTAACGTGTTATGTGTACTTGCAACCATGGTCCTTGTGGTTTAAAACTTTTGGGGACTTGGCAAAACAAGTCCCCAAGAGTTATAAGGTTTATTGCATGATTCGTCCTTGGGAAATACAAGTTGTGGGGAGTTGGCAGATATTGCCCCCCCACATGTTACTTTAGCATAGAATTGCATTTTGGCCCCTTACACTACTATTCTCCTCTTTTCTCTTTAAAGTATAAGTTTATGGTTTATAAATTTCATTCCCTAAACTTATATTTCCTTTACTTTTGGCTTCGGGGTTGTACTTGGTGTGACTTTTTAACTTTGACCAGTTGACTTTTCTGTTGACTTTTTTTGACTTTATTTGACTTTCCGCTTTGAATTTGGCTTTGTCTTCACAGTTCTATTCCATTCAGAGTCCGGTTTTGTATTGTTTTTGGCATTGTTTTCGTCCTTTTCATGTTATACCGTTCCTGCACAATACAATTAGCACAACAACATGTATTTGGCATTTAAGTCCGTTTTTTGTGGTTATTTTTAGCTCGTTTTTAAAGTAAAAGGTATGTGTATTTAAGCACATACCAGTGATTCATATAATGATCATATGGTTTGTGTCCAAAGGACGACTGGGTATGATAAGATTCAGAAAAATGATTTGTGGCTCTTGAGTATGTTTGATGCTAGACACCAAAATGGGTATGAGAATGTGGCTTGGTTGATTGCAAGGTGGATGAAGAGGAAAGGGGCTGGTACTCAAAAGAAAAGTCAAATTTATTGTGGACAGTTATTCTCAAAGATTGCTAGGAAAGTCAAGTGTAACAATGAAGTGGAAGGAGTTTGAGTTCTCTGATTTACTGTAGAGAATTGTGAAACGACCCGCTTTAGGGATTTAATCGACTCTGATGGAAGATTTATTGCCGAGGATCCGTAGCCGGGTGTACCGAGAGTTGGTATTCCTAGACCTCCAAGAGCTTTTATGCAGGACTTGTATGATAGGATGGGTAGAATAGAGATACGTCAAGAGGCTATAGAGAGGATGGAGTATAGGCAGTACATATCACTGGAATAGGTACCAGGGAGTGTTTGAGCATATGGCTGGGGTTTACAATGTTTCACTACAGGGAGCCTACAACCCACCTGGTTATGCTCAATCGCACTATGATCAGTATTATCAGCAGTACCCACCTCCACCACGACAGTATCCACCGCAGTATCAGCAGCAACAGCAGGATGATAAGTAGTGTCGAGAATACATCAGTAGGATATGTGACCGCATGTTCTAGTTCAGGCGTGGTGTTTTTTAAAAATAATTCTCTAAACATTATTATTATTATTATTATTATTATTATTATTATTATGGTGCGTAAAATGCCTCTGTTGGCATTAAAACAATATTATCATACTTTCTATTATTAATTAATTAGGATTATTAATATTATTATTATTTGTGTGCTATGCAATGTTTATATTTGTAACAGGAAAAGAAAAGAAAAAGAGAAGGACGCAAGACGAAATGGAGCGAGCAAAGATTCAGAATATCAATCACAATTGAGAAGTATTATTTCACTTTTCCATTTTATCTTTCTCTATAATATTTTCACATTGAGGACAATGCTCATATTAAGTATGGGAGGGAGATAAACTGAAAAAGTTAAAAAAATACAAGTTAAAAGAAAATCTTTTGAAAAAATAACATTTTATGATCACATATAAGCAATCTAACTCTGGATTGATAACATTAGTAGCATATTTATACCATCCAAAAAAATGTGAGGATTTGATTTTAAGAATTCAGGTATCCATCTTTGATACCTAAGATGATTTTTATCTTTAGCTTTCTCGAGTTAAGGAGTGAGCAATTGCAAATATCTCATCCGTCGTTACGGCTGTGTATGTGTAGTTTTGTCGCCTTTTCTAGAGCATTGGTATCGATTTAAAATTATATGAGTGTGCCAGTGATTTGTTAATTCTAGAACTTGTGCTTGAAATCTTTATGAGACCGCAGTAGGAACGCGTTTGCGTGTTTATAAAAATTAGTAACTGATTAAGAGGTGATAAAAATATAAATATAAGTATAAAATAATTTTGTTCAAAAAGATTTTTAATAAAATTATCTAAAATTTTATCCGTACGAATTAAAGAACGTAAATGTTGGTATTACTGTTAAAATGAAGTGCGAAGTTTGCAAACTTCTAAGTTTGTTGAAGTAGTATGCTTATCATAAGTATGGGGGAAAAGCAAGTTTCCCCCAACCCAAGTGAAGTCGATGAATTATTATGAAGAAAAAAATAATGATGTGAAGGAATAGTTAGTAACATTACGGATAAGGTGAATTATAATTTTATTAAAAACCTTTTTCAATAAATAAATAAATAAATAATATCACTAAATAAAAAATAATATCACTAAATAAATTACCTCTTTTGGTGTTTATGTTTGGTGCTTATGCCATGTCGGTGAAATTTAGTTTCCTGTACAAGCCTATGGTAATTTAAAAACATTTCATGATTGCGCGCATGAGTGACTTCCGTTTACTATCCATTTTACTAAATTGAGCGAGTGTGAAAAAGAATCTTATCTATAAAAATTCATGAGTTGCTTTGTCGCGTTATCTATGCTTGTGATCATTAATTTGTTTTATTAAAACGAAATACTTTCGCTTTGATTGCTTGAGGGCAAGCAATAAGCTAATTATGATGTGATTTGATAACACTCCAAATATACATAAAATATCCCTTGAAAATACGTGAAATATATATGTTAACGCATGAAATATTGCAAAGTTTGGTTGTTTGTTGTGCAATATTCGTTTCAGGACCAAAAATGAAGAAATGGACTAAACGTGCAAAGAAATTCCGTTAAATGCACCGGTCGTTATAAGAAGAATCTAGAAGAGAATCCAATGAAGAATTAATGAACGAGGCTAAAGTGCGGCACACAATTCTTTTTGTGCGGCGCACTTTGAAACGAAGTAAATGCAATTTAATTATACACCAAGTGCGGCGTACAATTTTCATTGTGCGGCGCACTTCACCTGCAGTTACTCAAAGTTAGTAACGATTTCCATTATTTATGCAACCTTTATCTTGCCAATTCCCACAACTGATACTTCACTCCTCACCTATAAATTGAGCACGAAATAGAGGCTCAAATCATCCCATTTCGCACATTCCATCTTATATCTCATCTTAATTCTTCTAAAAGTTCTTTAGAGGTTTTTCTGGTAGTTTTGGAATATTGTTCTTAGTTCATCACAATTTCCAGGGTTGTAGGAGGTGTAATTCAAGCTATTAAGGGCTGTGACAGAGTTGTTTATAGTTTGGAGTTAAATTTATGGGGTTGTTAGAATCATTGTTCGAAGGAAAACTCTTGAAAATTAATATAATTTGCTATTGGAACTGGTATAAACATGTTTCTCTTCTTGAATGTTATGTTTTCTGAATCTAACATGCTTGTTATGTGTTTTGAATTGATGAATATGGAGTAGTTTAAAATGTCTGTTTGGGGATTGTGAGGAAATTATGGATCTATCTTGAATAAACTAATGAATTTTGGATATTATTAATATGAAATTGATGTTTTTACACTCGGATCTCTTAATCATCATTTGATCATCATACTAGTCCGGATATAGGTCAAAAGACTCCGACTATATGCTTGATTTCTAAGTTGTTTGTCTTTGATAACTAGATTTTAGCCTTGTGAGGATTGGCTAATAAAATGATCATTAACAGAGGATAAAAAGTTTAACGCTTAACCTCATGTCTAACAAACTTGGTTAAGAAAGTCCATATTCCTATTTTCCAAACATGAATTGAACTTAAAGCATTTTTGTAATTAAAAGTAAAGGCCGAAAGGATTTTTGACTATAATGAATAGATAATCATTTTAGTAAACTAATCGTTTCTTTAATCGATTATACTCTAATTCTTGAACCCATTATCCCTTCAAGTTTATCTATATTTGTTCTCATCCCCTAAGCAAACATCATTTTATATCTTGAATTTGAATCATTATCTTTAGATCGAGACAGTCTATTAGATAACCCTTTTCATAATATAATCGACCCTTTCTAAGAATAACCAATCCCGTGGAACGACCTCGTCTTACCATAAACCTATACTATAAACGGGGGTTTATACTTTACCCGTGTGTTAGTTGGAAATCGGATAAAACTAGAATTATAAATTTAAAGCTTTTATAACACATCAAGGATCATTGGGAGATAGAGTTTCCCCATCCATTACTTGTTGTACCATCACTCGTTCCATCATCAGATGACCTTTACTTGATAGTTGGACAGGCTCATACACCTGCCACTGTAGATACTGAGTCTGAGCCAGAGGAGGCTCCCTCAGAGACAGAGGAGTTTAAGGCTTCTAATCCTTCGGACACTAGGATCACCTCATCACATTCCTCAGCTTCATCAGATTCCACCGCACCACTGTCACCTGATCACCCACTAACTCAGACTTCACCCACCCCTACACCTACTCGAGTTTCGTTCCACCATATGACCGCACGTATGGCCATGCATACTCAACCGACCTTATCCCAAGGCATGTCAGCCTGAATAGAGGAGGCAGCTGCTTTGTCTCCCTCTTCATTTTGTAAAAGGTATATAGAAAGATAAAATTAGAGCTTGTAGAGGTATCGGGGTACATTAGAGCTTGTAGAGGACACTGAGGATGAGAGTTCGGATTCGGGTACTGAGGGAGAAGGTTCAGAGA
>BQNB010089390.1:0-27415 GCA_026074375.1 Tanacetum coccineum
GTCATTACATGTTGGGATATTGTTATGATCTAAAATCTTTGTTATCAAGTGTTGAACAATTTAAGCCGTTGTGCTTTGTATTAAACAATTTCAATAAATCCAATGTATCGTATTTTAAATGACTCTTTTAGAGGTCGTTCACATATCTTGTGCTATTGATCTATAATGTAACGCTCTCGGATACTCATATGCCGCTGCGACCTAATTTGGGGGTGTTACAATAGGGTTCCTTTTATACACTAAGGAAAACCCTAATTGGCTTACAAAATGCGTTAGGAGATTATGCAGAGATCATGCATATGTATTCCTAATTTGTCTCATACATATCTCATAAGCAGCACTAATATACTAACTAACAGTACTAACTATATACTGACAGCACTAACATTGTACTAACAGTACTAACTATAACTAGCAGTTAAGTGGTTACCTTTAATTTGTTTTGGTTCTACCATTAAATTTGTTTCATTTGACGAGAGTTAACTCGTTTGCGGTTTCAGGAATAGTGATTGCGGAACCAGGAGTCAGAGTGACAACACGATCTGCAGCCCACATAGGTTCATCATCCATTGGATCGTAATTTCAAAGAATATCAAGAAAGTGATGGAAGTAATTAATGTTAAGAATTGGTGGGTAGACAATTCTAGGGTGTTGTGGTGGATTGTTTGTTTGATCATATGGAACTCTTCTGTTTTGTCAATGAAGTCTTCGATTCAGAGTACGCTCAGGTTCGGGTAAAGATTCAACAAGTTCAGAATTGGAAACACGTATATGCATCCAAGAGAGAAATTGTTTGGGTTAGTCTGCCAGAAAACTGTACGATGATTTTTGAAAAAGAGGGGGAGTTAAAGTAATTTTCCAGAGTTAATTACATAACAACTTAAAATCCTCGGCTGCGGCGCCAAAAACTTTGATGTGTTTCAAAAGCTTTAAATTTATAATGACTAAAAATACCAATTTTATTACAGAGAAACACACGGGTAAAAGTATAATCCACGTATGTAGTATAATCTTTTTAGGTAAGACCAGGTTGTCCACAGGGATTTGAGTAGTGTTTAGATAATAAAAAGAAAATAAACTTTAACTTGAAAATAACTTTTTGTTTTACCAATGACAATAGAGATAACTACTCGGATGGTTGAAAATAATTCATAAGTGATGGAAATGATCTTGAAAATGGAACCTTTAACTTACAAAAAGGATTTCTTGTCAGAAAACGTTTTCGCAAATTAACTTAATTAACTCAAGACTTATATTTAGTAGACTAGACCAAATGCGTCACTCAGATAGTTTAGTTACTTATTATATCAAAACTTATTTTGTTTATCAATTCACGAAAGTAGATTTCTCGGCACAGCCGATAAAGATCATAGACAAATCTTTAAAACCATATAGATCATAACGGGTCTTTCGACCTATACCGGTATGATTATATAATCTAAGTTGATAAGCAAAACCGATAAGATAGGATATAACACGCTTGCAACATAAGCTTGAGATTAAAGAGATCCCGATCATACCAAACACTTATTCATTATCATAACGTCACCGAGTAGTCATGAGAGATTTAGCCTCTCATGGCTATGAGGTTCATAACATAATATGATTCAACATGAATTTCCATTATTCCAATATACTACTATGATATTCTACTTTGTTCTTGATCTTTTGATCTTGAATCTTCAAAAGGGTGTGGTGTTTATGGTGTCTCGGTTATAATGTGTAATGGATGAAGAATTTCTAATGAGATGATTGAGAAATGAAGAGAGGAAGGATTTGTGGGATGAGGGATGATTGAAATGTGTAAAATCCGTCCCCTATTTATAGGCTAAGTCAGGGGTAAAAGTGCGGCACACAAAGTTATAAGTGCGGCGTACTTGGTGATTAAATGCGAGGGTAATAAATGTTTATTAAGAAAGTGTGGCGTACAAGGTTGTAAGTGCGGCGTACTTAGGGTGTTAATGCAATAGCATTTAAGTCTTCATTAATTCTTCATAATCAGGTGGGAAGTACGGCGCACAAAATAGTAAGTGTGGCATACTTGTGGAGTTAATGCTGAATTTAACTAAGCTTTAATTACTTCTGACTTGAGAAGAAGTGCGACGCACAATTGGTAAGTACGACGTACATTTTCACTTTAGAACTTGAATTTTATTTCTTTCTTGTGTGTTGTGTTCTTTAGCATATAAATACTCGATCCTTGTTGTGTTTATCTTCGGGATGTCTTTAAGTGAACCTGCAAGCAATTCATGCTATTAAGTATTGAAAGTTCACGAGAAATGATTAAATATATGCAAATAACGCCACCAAAAACATGTATAATTTAGGTGTTATCACCGTGCCTGCACTCACCAAAGACCACAAAGGAAACATGATCAATACGACATATCCAGTAAAGACCAATACGCCATATTGGAGATATGGTATGTGAATATTCTGGAAGATATCAAACGTGGTCCCTACTCTAAGAAACCCTAATACGCCGTATCTAAGACCTTGGATAAGCCGTATCGACACCGACTCTAGACCCTATAAATACAAAACTCAAAAATGAGTTTTAAGTGTGCTAAATCATATTCTTGATACCTAAACCATAAAAGTTGATTTTCAGAGGAGAAAAAGTGCAGAAGAGGTCTTGCAACGCATTCCAATCCATAGGAGACAATGTGTAATTTCTTATACTTTTGTAATCGTTCAGATTTTGGTATCATTTGTTAACTCGGTTAGTTTACCTTGGCTAAACCATTACTCTTCAAGTATTCAACACCCTACTTACCACGAATCTACCACCGATTAGGTACACTGCTCATTAAAGTGTTGTTTTTGGTTAAGTCGACAAAATATAAATTTAAAACTTGAATTATAAAAATATACACCACACAACGACACATTAGTTATTCACTCGAAAAACTGGCAAACATATTCTTCTTGTTCACATTTACGTAGATGATATTATATTTGCCTCAACTGGTCCTAAAGCTTGTGACATATTTTCAAAAGAGATGAGTTCAAAATTTTAGATGTCAATAATGGGACAAATGTTGTTTTTCTTAGGATTACAAGTTTGTCAAAGTCCCGGAGGCATCTTTATTAATCAATCAAAATATGCTCTCGAAATTTTAACAAAATATAGAATGGATACGTCTAACCCTATAGATACACCAATGGTGGATCGATCAAAACTGGATGAGGACCCCTTAGGGATTCAAGTTGACCAAACATGGTTTCAAGGTATGGTCGACTCATTAATGTACATCACTACCAGTAGACCAGATATTGTATTCGTTGTGTGCATGTGTGCTAGGTATTAGGTAAAACCTACCAAAAAGCACCTTTAAGCAATTAAGCTGGTCTATTAGTACCTTAGAGGAACCATAAACATGGGTCTTTGGTATCCGAAGAACACCGCTATGGCACTAACGGCCTATGCAGATGCAGATCATGCATGTTGTCAAGATACTCGCAGAAGTACGTCAGGAAGTGCTTAGTTTTTAGGAGACAAATTAGTGAGCTGGTCATCAAAGAAGTAGAAAAGCACTGCTATCTTAACCACAGAGACTGAATACATCGCCATATCTGGTTGTTGTGCTTAAATCCTTTGGATGCGATCACAGCTAACGGACTATGGCTTTGCATTCAATAATATACCTCTGTATTGTGATAATAAAAGTGTTATCTCACTCTGCTGCAACAATGTCCAGCACTCCCAGTCAAAGCACATCGATATACGCTACCATTTTATAAGAGAGCAAGTCGAGAATAGCGTGGTTGAACTTTACTTTGTGACGGAGAATATAACAACTTGCAATTTTTATCAGTGTAAATATCCATCTATTAAATTAGATGCACTGTAATATCCATCTATTATAAATATATCACCTTCCTACAGGGAATTTTTTTGATTTATCTCATAATGCAACGTAACTTGCATCTCTAAAGTAAACGAGCTCATGCAACCTCTATCAATGCCATCTATATCTAGGTTTACATCATGTAAACATCCTAATATGTCAAGTCTATATCATAATATCATTTTTACCAAGTACATTATCCATTTAACGTACTTTTTAAAATGTTATATCAAAACAAGCATTAAACGTTAACGTTTACATCAAAACCCTAATTATATGTAATGTATACATATATAGAATGAATGTACAAGCCTTTAAAGCATGTGTACAAGTATCAATGCACCACATTTGAATATCTTTTCCCTCCTAAATCAAGTTACAACTTTCTAAAACATAATGTACAAGTCCATAATGCAAGAAAGTCAAACTAGGTCATTTTACCTCCTAAATCACTTTGGTTTCTTACCACCACTTTAACACAAGGTAAAAGCACTTAATGCATGACTTTTAAAAATTAAACCTTAACTTTAATTCATCCTAAAGCCTAATCTAAAACCCTAAACCCTAAACCCTAAAAACAAAACCCAAAACCCTAATTTCACTTTCAACTAAAAACTAAACCCTAAACTTAAAACTAAGCTCTAAACCTTAATCCTAAGCCCTAATCTCAATCCTAAGACTAATCCTAAACCTTAATCTATCCTAAATCCTAACCCTAACTTGAATTTTAAGTTAAAAAACCCTAACCTGAAATCAAAACAAACTCGGCACCCTGTTTTATCCATTTTTGACCCATTTTACACCCAAGCTAGCAGCCAAGCACCTTAAGCACCTCTATGACATCACCAATCAGCCTCCCAAGTAGCTTACAAGTACCTCCATCACCTCCTTGTAAGCTACCTGAAAACAAAACACCTCCTTGTCCTTCTTTCTTAGCCGTGGCCTCCAAACACCCCTTCCACACCTTCATGGCTAGTTCTAGCCTTCCTTACTCATCCTACTAGCCCTTCTTAGTCACCTTAACTAGCCTTGACACTAATCAAACTCAAAAGTTGAGCACCAAGGGTGTTTTACCCTTATAAATAGCCGAAACATACAACCATTTCAAATCACACCTCAAAAACTCATATACTCATCAATGGAGTTCTAAATCAGATCAAGGAAGGTCAAGATAGGTCCCTAAGCTCAGAATAGAAGCCAAGAATCAAGAAAAATGAAGCCTTGAAGCCAATTTCTAGGCGTACATGAATCATAAAAACCCCCATTTCGAAACCATTATAGCTCAGTAAAGCCTAAGATCTTTTCCATATGCTATATTCTATACAATAATGTTCATAATACTCTTAAGATCATGTATGAACTCTTGTTTGAAGCTTTGAATCCTCAAAACCCATTGTTTTTAAATAAAAAACCCTAAAAATGACTCGATTTTGATTTTTCTCTAGCTAAAGGATATCCTTTTTTCTAAAACCTTTTGTTACTTAGAAAACTTCTTATTTAGCTTATACTAATAAGCTATAACCTTCAAAATTAAATTGGAATCCTAAATAAACCTTTGCATGGCATTTGGAATTGTTTTTGCAAAAGTATTCCATGCAAGGGGTATATATCCAGTAACTTTATGAAATTATTAACTAAAGGGCTGAAATGTTCAAATTCTTAAAATATATAATTTTTATACTATAAGGACCTATTTTTCCAAGTTTTAAAGTTAAAGGTTTAATATATATATACTTTTTTATATAAAGGACTAAACTTGTAAAAGTTTATAAACCGACACATTTATCGTTATTAATTAACGATCGACGTATTATAAATTAATTACGTATTATATTAAACGTAATTTATCATCGACTAACTTTTGAAGAAACTTAAAACTATAGTGTATCACATTACTAGGGAGTTTCATGTGGGGAGTTTCATTTGGTTATACATTTTGACGAGTTTGTTAGATTTACGATTTAAAGTGTCCTGACTCCTCAAACGTTTACTACATGACCTCTGAATTATGATGGCCCAAACAGTGATACGATATTTCCATAATATTTCAATCAAAATGATATTTCATTATGACATAAAATATATCCAATCAAACTAAGACTTGACATATTACCCAGGTTGTGTGACGAAGCCGTTACTTTCATTTCATATACTTTTGCCATCAATCGGATTTCCTTGTACTGTTAAGGTGAGTTCATAGCCTCGAATTCAATCTTTTAAATGTTTCATAAACCCGCGAGGGGGATACATGCTATAAACCATAAATGCAAGTATTTTTTTGTATGCTATCTTGATACATTATTGCCTAAGTCCCTACTTTTTCCATTAAGTCCCTACTACCATGAACCGTTAATTACTCGTCGGGGTAAGCGCGAATACTATGAATAGATCTATTTGGGACTGGACTCCTCGTTGGTGTACCTATATTGTCGGTAACCAATAGCACACATTTGAATAACTTTATGGGTGTTTTGGCAAAGATACCCGTTGGGGTAATTATTTGTGATTATTTAACCTTAGGTTTCGGTGTCATGAGCTTAGGGCAATAATACTATATTTCATGATAATTGTATGTGTTGCAATTATTACAAACTATGGGTGTATAACAACGCAACCCACTATTGAGCTTGTATTCAAAACTGTTTACTATAAACCTATGAATTTCACTCAACCTTTGTGTTGACTTTTTAGCATGTTTATCTCAGGTAACTGAACATCTTATGGCACGGAGTGGCACGGACTTGAAGATGGCTAAACTGTTATCATTCAAACTTTATGTTTTTATGTAGATTTAGGGACCTCTGTTTGTAAAAACTCTGATGAAATAATGAATGATAACTTATCTTTTACAAACGTCTATTTTGAGTCATTTTCTATGATTATGACTGTTGTACTATGAAATAATACTCCAGATTAGCTTCCACTGCTATATGTCAAAAATGGGGGTGTTATAGATTGGTATCAGATCCACGGTTATAGAGAATAAGGTCAAAACCTTAACTATAACTACTTTTCTTTTTCCATCCAAGAAAGTCCTCCGTGCCGCTACATCTTTCAGAATAGTATGTAAAGATACATAACTATTATACTATTATATAAATAACTTATGTTATTTACCACTGGGTTGTTAACAAAATGATGTTTTCTCCCAACCATCCTACTTCCAATGTTGAGGATGCCTTTTCCTCAAACTTTCCGAACTATCTCCCTGCTTCCCCAGATTATTTCCTAGCTTTACCGAGAAATACTTATTCTAGCTCTTCGAACTCATTTGGTGTAGTTCCAATAGCTTCACCAACTCTTTCGCTCTTTTATGAGGATCCCTACATGAAAGTTATGCAAGCATTCTATGCTGAAAAATCACCTATCCCACCTCCAACTATCATACCTCAATCATCAATGCTTAATCCTCAAGAATTCTTTCTTCCTGAAGAACTACTACCACCAAAGAAATGAGGTTGTTCATCCTCATCTACTTCTGCCCTACCTTAAGACTTTGAGATAGGAGAAAGCTCTCGTAAGACAAGTCTGGAACGTCACGAGGAGCAAATTGAGGAAATCTTGAATCATCTAGATGAACTTTATCTCAACCGTATTAAATACATATAAGACAAAATTGAAGGACTCAGAAAAGATCAGGTGATTATCCAATAAGACTTTGACAATCTGGAAGCTAAACTCCAACAAGCTTGTGCTCAAATTTCTAAACTTCAGAAGAAGTAGATGGGAAATAACCACACAATTTCTCTGGCTTGCTTCAGAATTACTGATCTAGAACACATCATCAACGATATCCAGATTCGTCATCAAGAAGATAAGGAAAGTATTTCTGAATGACCATCAATGAATCAAGATCAGCCAAGAAGGACCATCGGGACTATTTAGATTCAGATCTTTAGTTACACTTTTATTTAGATAGCCACAGATGTGTGGTATAAATAAATAACACTTGTCTAATTGGACTTATGTAATATTATAAAGGCAAGTTGTTCTTAATATAATACAATGGGGCAATCTCAGTTCTTATACTTTGTTGTTTTCTAATACCGATTCATTTATCATTATATCCTATATACCTGTCTTAATTCTTCATCATCATGATTCATACATAACCTTCTATAATAGATACTTTTGTTAGAATTCATGTTTCACTATCACCATTATAACAATGCTTATTTTTGAACTTTAAGCATTTTAAATAAGCATTACATTGTTAAAACTTGTGATATTATTCTTATTACGTGTTGTCTTATGTTGATAGAATGCCTCCCAAAAGGACGTCAACATCCGAAGCATCGGCCATGACTTAAGATGCCATTAAGAAACTAGTTGTTGACAGTGTCACTGCGGCTCTAGAAGCACAAGCTACAACAATGGCAGGTACTAGTAATCCCAATAGGAACACCGGTCCTACTGGAACTCCTATAGCAAAAATGGGAACTACGAAGAATTAATAGGCGTCAACCTTTCTACTTTCAATGGTACAGAAGGAGCAGTTGGCCTCATCCGTTGGTTTGAACAAACCGAATTAGTATTCTCTAGAAGCAAATGTGCCGAGGAAAATAAAGTAACATTTTTTACTAGTACCCTTACTGATGATACCTTGTCCTGGTGGAATGCATACGCCCAACCTTTGGGAGTAGATTAAGCTAATCAAATCACCTGGACTGAGTTAAAGAGGCTCTTGACAAACAAGTATTGTCCTCTAACTAAATTCAAAAATTTGAGATGAAACTTTAAAATTGGGCACTATAAAAGGGAAATGATCTCAAACCTTACGTTAGAAGATTCCAAGAATTAGCAGTCCTATGCCCGAACATGGTACCAAACACCAAGAAACTCCTGGAAGCCTTCATCGGAGGGTTACCTAGAAGTATTAAAGGGAATGTTACCGCCTCGAAGCCTCAAACTTTAGAGGAAGCCATTAACATAGACCAAAGGCTAATGGATCAAGTAACAAAGCACACTCTGATGCAAGTATCAAGTGATCATAAACGAAAGTTTGACGACAGAAGGACTTTCAACAACAACAATTACCACAACAACAACAACTACCGTAACACCAACACCAACAACCACTACAATAATCACCAACCACAACAAAACCGAAGGCAAGAAGCTATCAAAGCATATGCTGCCACTCCTGCTGAGAACAATAGGTATGCCAAAAACCTCCCATTATATAGAAAATGTGATCTCCATCACACCGGACCTTGTATTGTTAAGTGTAATACTTGCAAGAAGGTGGGCCATTTGACCAAGAACTGCCAAAACAAGAGGCCAGCCATTGGAAGTAATCAACTACCAGTGACTGTTATTTGTCATGCCTGTGGAGAAAATGGGCATTATACAAATCAGTGCCGAAAGACCAACATCAATGCCCAGGGAAGAGCCTACATGCTAAGGGATAGGAATGCTCATCAAGACCCGAACATAGTTACGGGTATATTTCTCCTAAACTAGCATTTAGCTAGAGTATTATTTGATTTCGGAGCCGATAAAAGCTTCATATCCACATTTCTTGCCACTATGCTAAATATCCCGCCTATTACAATAGATAACCTTTAAGATATTGAAATAGCTGACAGAAACCTAGTAAGCATAAACACCGTTATCCAGGGTTGCACTCTAACCTTGCTAAATCAATCTTTCAAAATCGATCTCATGCCAATTAAACTCGGTCGTTTCGACGTTGTCATCGGTATGGACTGGTTGTCTAAGTATCATGCCAAAATTCTCTGTGATGAGAAAGTCGTTCACATTCCTATTGACGATGAAACTTTGATCATTCGAGGTGACCGAAGGAAGACTCGACTGAATCTTATATCTTGTATAAAAACCGAATGATACATACCCCAAGGTTGTCAAGTTTTCATGATCCAAGTAACGGAGAAGAAGAAGTCAGACGAGAAGAGATTAGAAGATATTCCCGTAGTTAGAGAATTCCCAGAAGTTTTTCCTAAAGATCTACCTGGCCTCCCTCCCATTCGCCAAGTAGAATTCCAAATCGATCTAATTCCTGGAGCAAAACCTGTAGCCCGCGTACCTTATAGATTAGCTTTTTCAGAAATGCAGGAGCTATCTAACCAACTTCAAGAGTTGACAAACCGATGTTTTATACGACCAAGTACTTCACCCTGGGGAGCTCCTGTCTTATTTGTTAAAAAGTAAGACGGATCTTTCAGAATGTGTATTGATTACTGGGAGTTGAATAAACTTACTGTAAAGAATCGTTACCCGTTACTCAGGATCGATGACTTATTTGACCAACTTCAAGGTTCGAGTGTCTACTCGAAGATTAACTTGAGGTCAGGTTATCGTCAACTGAGAGTTAGGGATGAAGATATTCCCAAGAATGCTTTCAAAACAAGATACGAACATTATGAATTTCAAGTGATGCCATTTGGTTTAACTAACACACCTGCTGTATTCATGGATCTCATGAACCATGTGTGCAAACCATACTTGGATAAATTTGTAATAGTGTTCATCGGTGATATTCTTATCTACTCTCGTAACAAAGAAGAGCACGTAAATCATCTGAGTATAATCCTAGAATTACTCAAGAAAGAGAAGTTGTATGCCAAGTTCTCTAAGTGTGATTTCTGGATTCGTATCATGCAATTTCTTGGACATTTAATTGATAGTCAAGGACTTCATGTTGACCCCGCCAAGATTGAAGCAGTTAAGAATTGGGCATCTCCCACTACACCCACGAAAGTTTGTCAATTATTAGGACTCGCCGGCTATTACCGAAGATTCATCTAAGGTTTCTCAAAAATTGCAAAGCCTTTGACTAAATTAACCCAGAAAAACAAGAAGTATATATGGGAAAAAGATCAAGAGACGGCTTTCTAAGGATGCAAGTCCTCTCAACAAACTCCATATCTGCAGAAAAAATGCCACTATTCTAAATTCAATATAGTAAGGCTAAAACAAAAACTTTGTGAAGCTCCAATCTTAGCATTACCAGAAGGAAACAATGACTTTGTCATTTACTGTGATGCATCTCTTCATGGTTTGGGAGCAGTATTAATGCAAAAAGAAAAGGTCATTGCATATGCGTCCCGACAACTCAAGCCTCACGAAGAAAACTACGCCACTCATGATCTTGAATTAGGAGCAATTCGGTATTAAAATCTGGAGACACTATCTATATGGTACAAAGTGTATAGTTTTCACTGATCACAAAAGCCTTCAACATTTCTTCATCAGAAAGAATTAAACATGAGGCAACGCCGTTGGTTAGAATTACTTGCAGATTACGATTGTGAGATCTGCTACCATCCTAGAAAAGCAAATGTCATAGCAGATGCCTTAAGCCGAAAGGAACCACTCCGAATCAGATCATTGATCATGACCCTTCACCCAAAATTACCAACTCAAATCCTTGAAGCTCAAACCGAAGCAATCAAGGAAGAAAACATCAAAGCTAAAAACCTATTAGGGATGGACAAATAATTTGAAATTCGTCCTGATGGAACCTGTTGTATTAAGAACCGAAGCTGGTTACCACTCTTTGGTAATCTGAGAGACTTGATCATGCATGAGTCCCATAAATCAAAATATTCCATTCACCCAGGTTCTGATAAGATGTATCAGGATCTTAAGAAACTCTATTGGTGGCCTAACATGAAGGCAATCATCGCTGAATATTTTGGCAAATGTTTAACATGTTCTAAAGTTATAGCAGAATGTCAAAAGCCATCAGGCTTACTGGTACAACTAGAGATTCCTATGTGAAAGTGGGAAAGAATAACAATGGGTTTCGTCATAAAACTTCCCAAAACATCAAGCGGACATGACACAATCTGGGTCATTGTCGATCGTCTTACCAAATCCGCACACTTCATCCCTACCCGAGAGATAGATAGTATGGATACCCTTACAAGGTTATACATCAAAGAAATAGTCTCCCGGCATGGAGTGCCAATATCTATCATTTCGGATCGTGATAGTCATTTCACATCCAGATTCTGGCAATCATTACAAAGTGCTTTGGGTACTCAATTAGAGATGAGTACGACATATCATCCTGAAAATGATAGACAAAGTAAAAGGACCATTCAAACACTCGAAGACATGCTTCGAGCATGTGTAATAGATTTTGGAAAAGGATGGGAAAGACACTTACCATTGGTAGAATTCTCATACAATAACAGTTATCATGCCAGTATTAAGGCAACACTGTTTGAAGCACTCTATGGTCGAAATTACAGATCACCTGTTTGCTGGGCCGAAGTTGGAGATGTTCAACTCACGAGACCAAAAATAATCTATGAAACAACTAGAAAGATAGTGTAAATTCGACAACTCTTGTAGGCTGCAAGAGACCGGCAAAGAAGTTACGCCAATGTCAGGCGAAAGCCTTTAGAATTTCAAGTTGGAGATCGTGTTATGTTAAAAGTCTCACCTCGAAAAGGTGTCATTCGTTTTGGAAAGCGAGGAAAGCTTAATCCTCGGTATATTGGACCATTTAAGATTCTTAAAAGAGTCGGTCCAGTGGCATACAAACTAGAGCTTCCTGAAGAGCTCAGGAAAGTCCACATTACTTTCCACGTTTCTAATCTAAAGAAATGCTTATCTGACGAATCTCTCGTCATTCCAATAAAAGAGCTTTGACTCGATGACAAACTCAACTTTGTAGAAGAACCAGTGGAGATTATGGATCGAGAAGTCAAGAAACTAAGAAAAAGTCGTATTCCTATAGTCAAAGTATGATGGAACTCTAAAAGAGGACCAAAATTTATGTGGAAACGCGAAGATGAAATTCGTGCCAAATATCCTCATCTATTTTCCAGCATCTCTTCAAAATCCAATTAAATATCGAGATGAGATTTCTGTAAGGATGGGGGACTATAACAACCCGTAATTTTCATCAATGTAAATATCCATCTATTAAATTAGATGCGCTGTAATATCCATCTATTAAATTAGATGCACTATAATATCCATCTATTATAAATATATCACCTTCTTATAGGGAATTTTTTTCCTTTATCTCATTATGCAACGTAACTTGCATCTCTAAAGTAAACGAGCTCACGCAACCTCTATCAATGCCATCTATATCTATGTTTACATCAGGTAAACATCTTAATATATCAAGTCTATATCCTATTATCATTTTTACCAAGTACATTATCCATTTAATGTACTTTTCAAAACGTTATATCAAAACAAACATTAAACATTAACGTTTACATCAAAACCCTAATTATATGTAATGTATACATATAAAATGAATGTACAAGCCTTTAAAGCATATGTACAAGTATCAACGCACCACATTTGAATATCTTTTCCCTCCTAAATCAAGTTACAACTTTCTAAAACACAATGTATAAGTCCATAATGCAAGAAAGTCAAACTAGGTCATTTTACCTTCTACATCACTTTGGTTTCTTACCACCACTTTAACACAAGGTACAAGCACTTAATGCATGACTTTTAAACCTTAAACCTAAACCCTAATTCATCCTAAACCCTAATCTAAAACCCTAAACCCTAAAAACAAAACCCTAAACCTTAATTTCACTTTCAACTAAAAACTAAACCCTAAACTTAAAACTAAGCTCTAAACCTTAATCCTAAGCCCTAATCTCAATCCTAACACTAATCCTAAACCTTAATCTATCCTAAGTCCTAACCTTAACTCGAATTTTAAGTCAAAAACCCAAACCTAATAGCAAAACAAACTCGACACCCCTTTTTATCCATTTTTTACCCATTTTACACCTAAGCTATCAACTAAGCACCTCAATCACCTCTATGACATCACCAACCAGCCTCCTAAGTAGCTTACAAGCACCTCCATCACCTGCTTGTAAGCTACATGAAAACAAAACACCTCCTTGTCCTTCTTTCTTAGCCGTGGCCTCCAAACACCCCTTCCACACCTTCATGGCTAGTTCTAGCCTTCCTTACTCATCCTACTAGCCCCTCTTAGTCACCTTAACTAGCCTTGACACTAATCAAACTCAACACTTGACCACCAAAGGTGTTTTACCCCTATAAATAACCGAAACATACAACCCTTTCAAATCACATCTCAAAAACTCATATACTCATCAATGGAGTTCTAAATCAGATCAAGGAAGGTCAAGAGAAGTCCCTAAGCTCAGAATAGAAGCCAAGAAAGTCATTTTCTTAATGTTATAACTATAAGGACCTATTTTGCCAAGTTTCAAAGTTAAAGGTTTAATATATATATACTTTTTATAGTTATAAACCAAGGGTATATATTGCCAAGTTTCAAAGTTAAAGGTTTAATATATATATATTCTTAAAGGACCAAACTTGTAAAAGTTTATAAACCAAGGGTATATATTGCCAGTTTTGCAAACCTATAAAATATTATATTTTTATATTAATTGTAAAAATATATATATAAATTATTCTAGCTTTTGAAGAAACTTAAAACAATAATGTATCACATTACTAGGGAGCTTCATGCGAGGGGTTTCATTTAGGTATACGTTTTGATGAGTTTGCTGGATTTACGATTTAAAGTGTCATGGCTCCTCAAACGTTTCCTACATGACCTCTGAATTATGATGGCCCGAACAGTGATACGATATTCCTATAATAAATCCAATCAAAATGATATTTCCTTATGACATAAAACATATCCAATCAAACTAAGACTTGACATATTACCCAGGTTGTGTGATAAAGCCGTTACTTTCATTTTATATACTTTTGCCATCAATCAGATTTCCCTGTACTGTTAAGGTGAGTTCATAGCCTCGCATTCAATCTTTTAAATGTTTCATAAACCCACGAGGGGGATACATGCTATAAACCATGAATGCAAGTATTTTTCTGTATGCTATCCTGATACATTATTGCCTAAGTCCCTACTTTTTCCATTAAGTCCCCACTATCATGAACCGTTAATTACTCGTCGGGGTAAGCGCGAATGCTGTGAATAGATCTATTTGGGACTGGACTCCCCGTTGGTGTACCTATACTGTCGGTAACCAATAGCACACATTTGAATAACTTTGCGGGTGTTTGGCAAAGACACCCGTTGGGGCAATTATTTGTGGTTATTGATTAACCTAAGGCTTCGGTGTCATGAGCTTAGGGCAATAATACTATTTTTCATGATAATTGTATGTGTTGCAATTATTACAAACTATGGGTATATAATAACGTAACCCACTATTGAGCTTGTATTCAAAACTGTTTACTATAAACCTATGAATTTCACTTAACCTTTGTGTTGACTTTTTAGCATGTTTATCTCAGGTAACTGAACATCTTATGGCACGGAGTGGCATGGACTTGAAGATGGCTAAACTGTTATCATTCAAACTTTATGTTTTCATGTAGATTTTAGGACCTCTGTTTGTAAAAACTCTGATGAAATAATGAATGATAACTTATCTTTTAAAAACGTCTCTTTCGAGTTGTTTTCTATAATTATGACTATTGTACTATGAAATAATACCTCAGATTAGCTTTCGCTGCTATATGTCAAAAATGTGGGTGTTATAGCAAATTATCAACTTGCGGGCATATTCACAAAGGCATTACCAAGAGAGCGGTTTGAATTTCTTCTCCCGTGACTTGGAATGAAGAGTATGTCTTCGGAAACTCTCAAACGTCTTCAAGATGGAGAGGAGGAGTAAAGGAAGGTCTTCATGTATCCTATGTATATATTTAATACCAAAAACAAAATACAAAAATATAAAACCTACAAAAACCATAAAAATTAGAAAATAGAAAACACCAAAAATATTTTTCAAGACATGTCTTCTGAAATTCGATTATATTTACAGACCTATAAATGTCATTCAATAATGACATGGGTCTTTAAATAAAGTTCGAGCAGAAGTTCAAACCTTTTAAAACATGTCTTTATGGCTTGCAGCTATTTCAGACTACAACCCGCTTTTCAATCTGAGGAGAGCATGTCGTCAAAAAGACAGCTGTTCCTGACAACGGGTAATTAATTTTTCCCTAGCATGGATTACTTTATATTCATGCATCAAGGAGTGATGTACATTTCAGTGCGTTATTTCTTCTTCAAGAAGAGAAGTCTTCTTTTTCTAACCAAATAATTTTTTCTTAATTGATTCTTCAAAATTATTTGTGTTAAAAACGGTGGAAAAAGTGTTGTTGAAAATTAATCAGTTTGTGCATTTACAATAAATTTTCCACTCAAACAACGACTACAGCTCTTTAAATAAAAAATGGGTCATTGTTTGAGGGGAAGAGTGATTTTTAAATTTATTTCATCAAACGGTTTTCTAAAACATCACACATTTAACAAAAAATGTTTTTGTATTTGAAAGGGGTTATAATTTGAAAGGGAGTTAATTACTTTTAACTAAAAAGGTCAATATTGTCATTTGTTAGAAAGTTTTGGGACTTAAATGCAACTTGCTATGTGTTTCCTAGCTTTTATAAAAAGTAAGTACTAAATCTACCAATTCCCAAACTTAATTTAACCTTATGAATACTTTAAACCGAAAATTAAAGGTGATAGATAGCCCAAGGACTAAAACTGCCAATGAATGAAACTAAGGAGTACTTAAGGCAGCGGTTTTCAAAACTGGTCAAACCTTTATTTTTCCAGTCAAACTTATAGAAAATACACACTCATTCTTACAAACCGCCACCATGATTTCCATCTCCAATCCTTGATTCCCTGTGATTTTCTTGATAAGGTATCACTTAAACTTTGTTATATAAAATTAGATCTATCCTTAGTTTAACGGAATCATTACAAAACACACTAAATCTTCGTTAATCACTAGAAACAAGTCCTAGGGTTTTTTGAAATTTAAAAAGTGTTTGGAAATGGAAATAGATTGCTGAGGTAGATGCGTTTAGGGATGTTAAACACAAGATCATGAATGCTTTAGTGTAGATCAAACACATTTGTGGTCTAAGATTGATTTTACTTGCGTTTTTTGATCAAAAACAATTAGAGTGTTTGGTGTTGTGTTCTTAGTGCTGGGATTTGTTCCATAGGGTATGATGATGTAGTTTTAGTGCCTAGTTGTGATCCCCAATCAATTGTTTGCATGAAATGATGTTTTTCGTATTTAGGTTGACTTTAGAAAGTCAACAAAGGTTTGGTTGTAGTTGTAAACATTTTGAATGTGTTTAGTTGCTATTGTGATGTCAGAAAGTATGTAGCTAATCAAGATTGCATGAACCCTTAAGTTTTTTTAATGGTTTAGTGGCTTAAAATGCTAATGAATGCTAGTTCTTGATGTAATGAGAAGAGTTGCGTTGTTCTAAACTCTTGCTAGGAGATTAAGAAGATCTAGGATGCCTTGGAATGTGTTTTATTTTACCAAAACTCTTAGAAAATTGAATTTGAAATAGATATTCAATGCAGTAGTTTGCTTATGATATTCTAAGTAGCGGTTTGCTAATGTATTTCTATGCAGCGGTTTGCTTATATTTAGGTACCGATTTTAGATATAGCTTAATAATTTAATAAAGCAGGGAAACCGCTACATGGCAGCGGTTTGGTTAATTTATTCTTTTAATATTAAAATAGTCAAACCTTTATTTCGAATTTTTTTCCAAACGGCAGCGGTTTGATTAAAAATGAATCTAATATTCATAACAGTTTGGTCGAAGCGGATTGATTAAAATAAATAAAATATTCATAGCAGTTTGGTCGAAGCAGTTTGATTAAAATGAATAAAATATTCATAGCAGTTTGGTCAAGGCGGTTTGATTAAAATATTCATGGAGGTTTGGTGTTTTGCCTCACGGCGGTTTTCCCAAACAACTATGTGGCGGTTTGGTAAACTATTGGGCAGCGGTTTGGGTCAATCTCCTATGAGTTTTCACATTAAGCCTATTAACCATTTAAGACCCATTCCAAAGGCCCAGTTACATATCTAACTCCCATCCAGGCATAGTTAACTTGTAATTGAGCTTGACGGATACTTTCTGGACCTTGACCAAGGTTGACCATTGTTGAATATTAGAGTGACTAAAGCCAATAATCAATGAATCAATGTGAAATATCTCATCAAACCTGAGTTAATCATAACCTAATCAAACATGATATGGCAAATCATGAACAAGGCTAACATTCTCGTCCAACATTAAATATCTGCTACTTTGTATATCTTTGTTGATATTCTTAAGCAAATAAGATGGCTGCCTGCTCCTACAAGATCTGACAAATAGATTCTTCTGTTCAATGCATGGTTACCTGTTAGAAAGGGCAATCTTCTATTGGATTTACAAAAATTGCAAAAGAATCTTATCTTCCGCATCTCAGTAGACATCCTCTAGAACACTAATTTCTTCAGGGCATTTACTACATCAGCAAATGTTCCAATTATTTACATTTAGCAGTTATGGAATACCCTTGCACAGGATGCAAAGACTGGAGAATACAGCTTCTATTGGGATGAACAGTGGTTTACCCTTAATGTTGATCTTCTTCGTAAGGCTTTAGAGATTACCCCTGTAGACTCAGCTCATCCATTTATGTCACCTCCAGCTGGTGAACATGTTATTATCTTTGTGAATGAACTGGGCTATCCAGAAGAAATTCACTTTGTTTTTAAGATGCATGTAAACAATCTATATCAGTCGTGGAGAGCTATTCTGTCCTTGATCAACCTGTGCTTAACCAGCAAGACTTCTAGCAATGACAAACCTAGACACTATGTTCTTCAAATGTTGTGGGGCATTGTCACAAGATCCAATGTTGACTATGCTGAACTTCTATGGGAAGAGTTTGTTCAAGCAATCCAGACTTTCTTCTCTCATCGGGCCAATCTTAGCATTCCTACCAAGAAGCCGACGCCTTACGTCATTCCTTATTTTTGGTTTACAAAGCTTATAATATATTATTTAGGGAGCAGACACAACATTCACAGAAGATCTGAGTCTGCTGTTCATGTTACGAGAGATGACTTTTTCTAGGTAATCTCAAGTTCGTCCCTAAAGGTGAAAAGGATGAAGTGTTTGGAATGCCTATTCCTAACGAGTTGATTATGGAAGCCATACAACAGTCACCATACTACCAGCAGTATTTGGAAATGGTTGCTCGTAAAACCATAGCTAAAGAGGGTGGACAGAAGAAGACAGCTACTAAAGCTGACAAGCCCAAAAGGCCTACACCTGCCAAACATCTAGCTCTTTCCGAACAAACAAAGCTTGTGAAAGAGAAAACATCCAAGCCAACTCCCTCAAATAAAACTCGCAAGGGTAAAGTGATGAAAGATTTCAAGGAAAAGAGGTCTGGCCGTTTTGTAGATGAAGAAGATGAATAACCTCAACCAGCTCCTTAACCTCAAGTAGAAGATGATGAGTACAGTCTACAAAGAGGTATTCAGATGAGTTTGGAATCTTTTCAGGCACTCGTCGGTGGAGTAGCTATTTATGAACCTAAAGCAGCAAAGTGGTATCACCCAAAGACTCCCAGCTTTTGAAGGTAAAGGGAAAGGCATTGCCACAGATGGACAAGTTGCACAATCACTTTTGGAACTTCACAACCCAAAGCAGCAAAGTACCACAGATCAATACATATTTTAGAGGCGGTTTCCAAAAACTCATAATGCACCTACTGGACCCTCTACACTACCTCAGGATGATACATCCGCAAATGTGGTCCGTGATACTCTGTCTCCTACAGATGCTAAAATTGGAGCTGATATGGAAAAATCTAACAGTGAGGGTGATACTGAAATACTTAATGTTGATGAAGAATGAGGTTAGAACATTTCTAACACAGTGGCGTTGGAGGAAAGAATAGTTGAACTTAATGAAGGCCAGGCTGGATCAGACCCTGGTAATACACTCAAGTCTTGACCTCTACTAGATGAAGACCAGGCTGGATCAAACCTTGGACCAAGTCATGTGGCTCTTGCTGGACCAAACCCTAAGCCCATGCACGAAGACTTCATCACTACATTTTACCTTAAAGTTCATGAAAGCTTGAAGCATACTACTGAGGAACATGTCTTCTTAGAAAATCCACCAAGATCATCAGGGACTCTCTCATCAATGAAGAATCTTGATGATGCTTTTACCTTTAGTAATCAATTCATTGATGACAAACCAACTAAAGAAGAACCATGTAAAGCTAATGTGGATACCGAAGTTGAAGTCATGAACATTCTATCCATCAAGCTTCGTTATCAACTCGTCACCAATCTATCATCATCGATCTTACAAAAATCCCAAGGCATAGATTCCTCCCGCTCAAAGAAACAGTCTTTACAGTACATCTGCAACAAACTCTTCTACACCCCCCCTCCTTCAACAACCAGCACCTCAGTTCTTAATCTTGCTACACGTGTTTCTACACTTGAGAAGATATGTGCTAACTTTAAGAAGAAACACAAGCTCCAGGACAAGACAACTTAAGCTCTTTAATCCATAGTCTTCACGCTAGAGAATCACGACCTGTATTCGAAGAATAACAATTACATCAAGGAGACCGTCAAAGAAGTTGTACAAAATGCTCTCTGAGCTCTAATTCGTGAATGCTTCAGAGAGTTGTCAGAATTTGAGATGAAATAAATTCTTCATGATCGTATGTTTGAAAGTGGCTCCTACTGATCATAGCCTGAACATGTAACTCTCTATGACGCTCTTGAGGCATCTATAGATCGTAAAAACTGAGAAGAGTTCATTGATTCAATGGCCAAGTCTTGTAAGAGACGCCATGACGACCAAGATTCTCCTCCAACTCCTCTAAAAGACTCAGACCAAAGCAAGAAGAAAAGGTACGATTCTGATGCATCTGCTTCAAAACAGCCTCAAGCTTAGACGTCCTCAGCTTGGAAGACTTCTAACACAATAGAAGCTCCTTCTAGCTCCTCCAAGCAAAAGACTGCTCCTCAATTTGAACAGTCTGTTGATGATGTTCCAATACCAGATGATGTGCATATCTCAGACTCAGAGGACACCAATGCTGCCCATCTTCTAAAGAACAAGAAAAGACCAGACTGGTTGAAGCCTTTACCCAAAGATTAAAGACCAGAAACACCTGAACCGGACTAGGCCGTTCCTCCGAATGACTTACCTAAAACTGAGAACAACTGGGCCAATGCAATTGCCAATGCGTATACAGATCTAGAGGAGAACAAGTTAATTTGAAAAATTGGAGATATGGGATCCTTCATCAAATGGTATTGCAAGCAGATTAGGAAGTCGAAGCTCAGCAAAGCTAATTTAGAAGGTCCAACATTCAACTTAGTCAGACCATCTCACAAGAACAACATTTCTCTTTAATTTTAAATAGAAGAGTGTCACTTACTGCTTACAAATCAGATTGATTTGGCTAATCCTGAGGGTCATCAAAAACTGATTCGTCTCGAAAGACTAGTCGAGTAATATAATATAAGTAATCACGTTGGATAAAAATTACTTTAGGAAAAGTAATATTTGATCCTCCGGATGTCGTGTCCCAATGAGACGTGAATTTGAAATTCACAAGAATGTTTCGTTTGATGCTTGAATGAAAAATATTTTTGTTTTTAGTTTTTAAACTAAGAATATAATAAAAACAAACTATATAAAACTAGTTGACAAAAGTAAGGAATTAAACAAAGAACGATATATTATAAAAGATATGCTTGCTAAGCGAATTGTTTAGATCTTTAAGTGTGAATTAAATATACAATTAAGTCCTTATTGATGAATCAATATCTATCAAACAAATTATCTTCTCACAACGTTAGCTTATATTGAAAACAACTTTTATCAAGATATCGATTACTAAATTAATGCCTAATTATTCTTACGGCTTTTTCCCGCTCGAATAACTAAAACAATAATCTAAGTAATCCGAAAATCACTAATCAATATTTTTCTTTTTTTATTAATCATACTTAATTCACTAAACAATTTATCACTTAACAAGCATATATAAAAGATCTACTCACTAAGCATATTAAGCAACAAATAAGCAAACATAATCATTTTAAGCTAACTTAATCTAAACTACCAAAATTTAAAAAGAGAAAGAGGATAGAACCAAATGATGATCCGAATCGAATATAAAACCACTCGATCTTACAAACTTAATAAACAAATAAGCTTATCACTTTTAAGCTTCTACGTCCATAAAAACCAAAAAGATCAAAACTTTATCTATTTATCAACCTTATAAGACCATTAAGCTCCGACCTTATATGATGGAAGGAAAAAATTAAGATAAGATAAGAAAGCAAAAGGTTAGGACAAATAAGCTATAAACTAAGAGCTTTAATTCCAAAATATAAAGTATTTTGAAATAGAAAAGCTAAAAGCTAGAAGATCTAGACTAATAAGCTATTTTAAAACTTTTATGAAAACTAGATCTAATTGAAAACTAATTAGAATATGCTAAATCTAAAAATAAAACATGAAATAAGCTAACAAACTAAAAGTTCATTTATATTTAAGCTAAATATAGATCGAATAAGCCATGAGAAAGCTTATTCGATATGAAGAAATAAGCTACATGAAAGAGAGTTAAATCCAACAACACGTTAAACAAAAATAAGCTCAAACTAAAAGCTCATTTAAAAACTTATTTGAATCGAAACTCATTGTTGGATCCCTTACTGAATGGATCTTTAACCTTTAGCTTGTAAAGGATTTGTTATTCTAGATAAATCTAAAGCAACAATGGTGAAACTATGACTAAACACTATTGATTATGTGGAAAATAATCAATAATGCTAAGAAGAACAATAATCAGATATACACAAATGATCTTTATATATCCACTTGAATTTACCTAGGTTACAGTTTCACCAAAGATGTGATTGGCTAATCGATCTCTAATTGATCTGTGTAGAACTATATTACGTACTATGGTAGGGTTTTCCTTTTATAGACTAAGGAAACCCTAATGGGCTCTACAGAATGGTCACAAAGTCATGCATATCTTTTCCGAAGATTATCTTCATGCATTTTTTAAATGGTACTAACTTTTTATACTAATGGTTCTAACTATCTGATAATAGTAACATTTTTTATACTGTTAGTAAACCAAATTATAACTAGCGTGGTACTAACACTAATATAAACTAACGTGTACTAGTACTGGAATTAGGAATGCATATTCTAACAATCCTCCCCTAAACATGTTGTTTGAAATTGTTTAACTTCATGGTGTCTTAAGTGTAAACATTCCCTTGATAGTAGACCAGGGATGTATCCAAACACATCTATTCTTCAAATCTGTCATTTTGGTAATCTTGATCAGTATTTACTCTACAACCTTGATTTTAAGCTCCCTTCTTTATCAGCAACAGCAAATCCAACTAAGCTGTCTTTGTAGTTTTTGGCAAACTACCAGCCATTAACGGATTTGATATTCCTTTATCAGTAGCCGTTTCCTCTGGGATAGCTAATTCTTCATTGTAAACAACAAGGTGAATTGATAACCTTATAGTTTTGAGTAAACTATCAACTATCAGCGGATGATCTTTGATAATTTTGACATCTTCAGCTATCCATCTTTATCAACAACATGTCTTCTCAGCAACACAGCAACATCCAACTAAGTTGGCTTTGTAGTTTTTGGAAAACTACCAGCCATTAACGGATTTGATATTCCTTTACCAGTAGCCATTTGCTCTGGGATAGCTAATTCTTCATTGTAAACAACAATGTGAATTGATAACCTTATAGTTTTGAGTAAACTATCAACTATCAACGGATTTGATTTATCTTTACCATAAGCCGTTTGCTTATGGACTAGCCAGTTCTTATGTTTGTTAAACATGGTGAACTGATGCCCATTTGTTGTGTGGTTTTGAAACAAACACTCAAAGATCCTTCTCACTTTCATCTTGGCCTCCAAACTCATCAATCTGTTGCACAATAAACCTTAGAAAATCAAATACAGTATCATCATTAGATACAGCTGTCAATCTTAGATCCATCATCCTCTCAAGTGTGTGTTTAGTAAGAGGGTATCTTCTCTCTACCAGCATGTTGATGTCAGTACCATCTTCTAGTCTTAAAACATGAACTCCACAATTTTCATAGAATATCCAGCTCTGAAGCTTCTACTCTTCTTGATTCTTCCAGAGTTCATCATCTTCCTTTGACTCAAACTTAGTTCTCAAATCACCCCAAAGAAGTAGATCAATTCCTTCTAGAGGTGTTGTTACAAATCTTTTCATTACTAGACTATGTATCTCAATCAGATCCATCCTATCAAAAAGTTAAATCATCTCAGAAAAGGTCTTGATCCACCTTGAACTTCCATCAGCTCTAAAAACTTTATAGTAAATCAATTCTCTTCCAAAATGACCATAATCATAAAATTTTGATTCCCAGTTGATGATAGGATACCTAGTGCCTAGAACTTCATAATCAATCTTTTCTTCTTCTTCAGAAACTATCTTTAGAAATGTTCTTAGTTGATTCTCCTCTTCATGATCAGAATCAATCTTTTGTCTTTTAGACCTCTTTTGAGCTTTCATCTTAAGTCTCCTTCTTGATCTTTTCCTGATATTCTCCTTAGGTTCTTCAACTTTATCTTTAACCTTAGTACTTTTAGGTTCTTCAGAAACCTCTTCTTTATCCATATCAGCTGCTTTCTTGTTCATCTTTTCAACCAATTGGAATGAAATTTTCATTTGCCCTTTTTACCTTTTCATACATCACTTGTATTTCTTCAAACTTCTTTTTGTTCAGCTGAGCATGTCTGTATCCACCTACATACTTCAAGTATGTCATCATTTGGTTTCTCAGCTGATTTCTTGTAGGAAGCTTGTTTCTGATAGCCTCAGATCTTTGTTGAGCAATAAATCTTCTTTGTGCAGCAATGGTATCATAAAGAAATTTGGCTCTTTGCTCAATGGTAAACTTTTCTCTCTCTTCTTCTTGAAGCTTCTCAGCAAGAATCTTATCTGCATTAAGTCTTGCTTGAATAAATTCATACTCATTGGTGAATGCAGCTTTAGTAGCTTCTTCCTCAGCCAACTTCTTCTTCTCCTCTTCTGCTTCCCATTCCTCTTGAACCTTTCTGGCTATCTCTTCATCATTAGCAAGCATTTTAAACTTCTTTTTAGCTTCATGTACACCTTCTGATTCAGCTTTTTCCTTAAGAACTTTCTTGCCTTTGTCTTTAGGATCAATCTTTGGAAGTAGCTTCAAAGTTAAGATTGACCTTTCAGTTATAGTTCTTGGTCTATCAGTATCTTTAATCTCTTTAATCTCAACTCCTTTTTGCTTAGTCTTATTTTGGTTCATGGTCACCAGATATTGAGCAATAGTTTCATCATCTCTGAAAATAGTTGTAGGAGCAGCACTTTCATCTGAATTTCTATCTTTTGGCTCAGCAGTAACTTCATTTGGTTCAGCAGTACCTTCATTTGGCTTTTCGGTACTAACTTTTAACTTGTCGGTACTAACTTTTGGCTTGTCGGCACTAACTTGATCTTTAGTACTTACTCTTGTTTCTTCACAGTCCTTCACTGTCCCCTCATCATGAGCATCCTCAGTCTCCATGTAATCCATTGCATCATCAAGATCATCAAAAGCTAGATCTTTATGCACAGGTACGGATTTGAAACTTTTCCTCCCCTGTTTGGATACAGACTCTATCTTTTTCTTCCTTGCCAATCTTTTCTTCATTGAAAGACTTTTTATCCAAGCTTTGTGATGGTTGATAACAGGTCGGGCCTTCTTCTTTAGCTGCTTGATCTGAGCCTTCAAATCTTTAATATTTGCAGCTTGAGCTGTGACCTGTTTACACAAGGAAACACAAAGATCATACACACTTTGGAGTGTCAGGTCATCCTCAGTCCCTGATTAGGATCTATCACTGGATGACTGACCTCCATGATTCCCACCAGAACCTTCTGGAATGGAATCAGGAATTGGGTTAGAAGAAGAAGGTCTGAGGAATGGGTCAGGCTGTGGCTCAGACTGGTCTTCACTTGGGTGAGTAGGAGAAGGTGTGGGTTGGGTTTCAGATGGTCTTTCTGAAACTGCACCTTCATCCTCTGTTGGTTGAGCCAACATAGAAGGAAATAAAGGGGTCACATTCCCAGAATTTTTTTACCCTTTTTAACCATAAAAGAGAAAACCTTAGTAGTCAAAGCATTAATAGGGAAGTGGTCTAAGGGGACAAGCACATTCTTGAGTTAGTTAGTCAAAAATACTGGAATAAACCTTGGGTACATGACAAACTTATTCTTTGCATCCAAATGCCTCATCATACCATCAAAAATTAGTTTTTAAAAGTTATAAACTTGATTAGTGGGCAAACATATTACAGCAGTTGCAATATTAGTAGGTATTTGATCCCAAGATGTGCTTTTTGAGCTTAAACAGTGGATGATGGTATGAAACAAAAATTTCCATTGAAGAGAGAAGAGTCATTTATTAAAAGTAAGTGTATTCAAATCTCCCTCATACCCCATCAATTGAATGGTATCAAATATAGCCTGGTTTGGTAACACATCAATCCCAGCAGCATCATTAAATTCAAGATCACTTCTAATTGATGCTTCTGAGATTGAGACAGGCTTGCCATCAATTGTCGTAGTAATATACCTAACATTGTTGATTGTTTTGGATTTAGCAGTCATCCAAAACTGTTCAACAAACATAGTAGAGACAACAGGACTTACAGTGAGAGCATAGTAAATTGAGATTCATGTAAGAAAGTCTATGATCTCAAGAAATTCAGCATTCCCATCAGTCTTTTCTAAGTAGGCGACCATGTTGTGCTTAGGACGGGATTCAAGAGCTACCATAATCGATGAATTGATGGTTGTTAGTGATGAAAAGATTAGGGTTGTTAAACGAGAGCGATTAAGAGATATTAGGTGAAGAAAGTATGCAATTGAGATGGGTTTATATAGGTTAAGAAAACCCAAGATCAAAGAAATGGTGCAATTTACACTTTAAGACCCCGTGCTGTATCTCTCCATGGCTCTTTCTGCTGATACAAACTTTGCCCAACAGGTACACCAACTTTAAACTTTAAGCCTGGCAGTACTAACTTTTTGGTTAGCAAAATTAACCAAAACTAGCAGTACTAACTAACTTAGTACCATATGAAGAGCCCTAAAAACAAACCAAACTGCATTACATAGCTTTGCACTCAATTCAAACACCATAATCATCTGTAGATGTCTTCGAGCAGTACTAAGTAAGCCTAGCGGTATTAACTTTGGTACTAGCAGTACAAAGGCTTTGTAGCAATATGAACTAACTAACTTAGTACCACATCTAACCTTGAATCCTTATGCCAAAGAGTATAGTAAACCCTAAATTAACATCATAGCCATCTCTTAATCTTGGAATTCATCTACAAACTATACAACAAATATCTTGTCTCCCCTTAATTGTGGTTACAAATTTAACATCCCAATGCTAACCACCAAAAAGTTAAATCTTGAGACATCAAATCCTTTGGTGAAAAGGTCTGCAACATTAGAGTCTGTGTGAATCTTGATAACTTCTATCAGTCTTTTCTCATAGCAATCTCTGATAAAATGAAATTGAATTTTGATATGCTTGGTCCTAGAATGAGCAACAGGATTCTTGATAACACTTATAGTGCTCTCATTATCAATATAGATGCTGGTGTTCATGAAATTAAAACCATAATC